>CM066330.1:260450777-260610777 GCA_033807585.1 Hydrophis major
CTGTCTCTTTCTATCATTCTCTCTCATTTATCTATATCAATCAATATCATTATCTATCTATCTATCTATCTATCTATCTATCTATCTATCTATCTATCTATCTATCTTTATCATTGTCTGTCTGTCTCTTTCTATCATTCTCTCTCTCTCATTTATCTGTATCAGTCTATCATCTATCTAATTAGATATTTCCCATTGCTGAACTGCCCATCTTCCTCAGAGATATACATAGCCCAGGGGTGTCAAACTTGATTTCATTGAGGGCCGCATCAGGTTGTGTTTGACCTTGGGGGTGGGGTGAGCATGGCCCACTCAACATCACTTGTGTCAGGGGCGCCTGTGTTGGCCTGAGGGCTCTGCCAGTGAAAACGGGCTTTCGAGCTCCATTTTCGGCTGCAATGGCCTCCTGCAACCCTCTGCCAGCGAAAACGGAGCTCGTGTGTGTGTGTGTGTGTGTGTGTGAATCGCCTGCAGACCTTCTGAGCTCCGTGGTCTTTAGAGTTGCCAACAGAAAGAGAGGGGGCAGCTTGGAAACTGAAAGTGCACTCCATAAATAATTGTTTCAAAGACAGGAACTAGGTGACCGAAGTTTCTGCCACGCAAAATTCTAACTGGAGAGCCTGATTGATGCCTCTTGGCTAGGGAGGTGTCCCATTGGAGAATAGGAATTATGATACACCCAGGGGGTGTGGGGAACACCAGGATCAAGGGTGACAATGAATGATGTGCCTCAGAGTCGGCTACACCCAGGCAGTGCTGGCATGTTTACTCCTAATAAATCTTTAAGTTTTGAAAATTTGGCTCATGATTTAAATGGGGTTAAGTGCTGGAATCCTGACACAAAGTCAATGGGGAAGCCAGATTCACTTAACAACTGTGCCATTTAATGCAACATGTTTTTTTTTTTTTTTTAAATCTATATCTTTATAAAAGCAAAATGCCACTCACGCTTCATCACAAAATCTCCAGAACCATAAAGCCTACAAACTTAAAATTTGGCACGTATGTTCCGCTTGGCTTCTAGGGGCTCAGGAAGAAAGGATTTTTCGAAATGACCATCAGAGCATGAGCATTTCCTATATTATTATTATTAACACGCTCTGATGCTAAAGAGTTCTAATCCCCCTCCCCAACTGAAAAGAAATCTCTTCCAAATGCAAAACACAAGCAGAGGAGAGGACTTTCAGTTTTGTTAAAGTGTCTGCAACTTTAACTGTGGGATAGTAATTAAGGGAGTGGTTGTGAAAGCACTTTAAAAAGAAGCAAGACTGCAGCTTGCTCTCTCTGGCTTTGATGATCCCTAATTACTGCTTGGACTCAAGACTGCATTGCTCGAACGGGAGAGAAAACAAAGGACTGATTTGTAAGTGAACTGACATAGGATATTCTGCACGGACTTTGCTAACTGAATATCCCTGAATGGACTGACTAAATGATACATGACTAATGGACTGTTATTTTGACTATGCTATGAACTCATAATGGAATAAACTATATTTTTGATAGCACAAGCGTATCTGTTATTTTTACTGTATGTTAATAAACATACAAACATATCTCACTCATTTATCTGTATGCCTATCTGACTAACGCTGCACATTCTGTTTAGCTTGTCTCCCTAACCCTGGTTGGGGAAACCAGGCTTAACAAGTTTCATAGCAGCAAACAGCTTTATTACAGAACAGTTGAGCTAAGCCATGCCCAGGCTCCTTGCTGTCTCCTTCTTGCTCACACAGCAAATACTGTTTGAGGTTCCAAACAGCCCTCATCTCTCTCACACACTGACAGGACGCTAGCCAGATG
The DNA here is from genome assembly GCA_033807585.1 of Hydrophis major. NCBI lineage: Eukaryota > Metazoa > Chordata > Lepidosauria > Squamata > Elapidae > Hydrophis > Hydrophis major. The sequence goes on from CM066330.1 coordinate 260,452,581, forward strand.
AATCCCGATGGATGCGAGTCGACAGAGGCAGCATTTACCCTCACTTATTTTCCTCCCCAAAAACTAAGCCGGATCACAGTTTTGTAGCAAAGCATGAGTATCAAGCTAGTTCAATTAATAAAAAGAAAAAAGGGGAACTGCAAAAAACTTGAATGATTACAGATGGTTGCTGAGATAATGACAGTTATCTGCCACCTAGTGTTTATTCAGGTGTTTGCATCTCAGATGTGTTTCACCGCTGTTTGAAGTTGTGATGGTGCTGAAAAAAGCGACTTAGAAACAGGCCTCATGCTTGCAACTGTCACAATGTTCCCATGGTTATGCGATCAACCTTCAGGTGCTTGGCTACCAGTGTGTATTTATGACCTTGTGATTTAGTTAATGACCATGGTGATTCACTTAATGACCGTGGGGAATGGACTTAACAATTGCACCAAAAATTGCAGCTAAAATTGGGCGTGACTCATTGCATGACAGCCTCATTTAGCATTGGACATCCCGCTCCCAATTCTGATCGTAACCCGAGGACTACCTAATAGAATCCCCTGTAACCCAGATTCCCTTCTAAGCTCAGATTCTTATTTCTCTTGTAATGTGAAGAAACAAAACTAATTTTCACCCTGCAGATTCTAATTTTATAATCGGTTAATGGACTCCCATTCCTCCACTTCTCGCTGACTGCAGCAGCCAAGAAGTTTAACCTTAAATTAACCTTGGACTTCGTACAATATGCTCAGCGATAAATTAACAAAGCAAGCTAGGTTCGTGCAATGTGCCAAGCCCGAAAAATTAAAAAGAAAGAAAGAGAGAGAGAGAGAGAAAATCAAGATTAAAAGTTTGCTGAGCTTAATATAGCAGGATAATAAAAAAAACCATACGATTTTTATTTCATCTGCTTCAAGGTTTTTGTGGGAAAACTATGGTTTTCTTAATGGGGATTACTGGGCAAATCTTTCCAAACTATTTTCTTATTTCTGGTTTCCGATGTTGTTTATTTTCCTTTACAGCTTGACCTCCACTTTGTCAACTCATAAAATATTTCTATGGTCTTTTTGGAGTTGCCAACAGAAAGGGAGGGGGGACCAGTGCGGCAGCTTGCAAACTGAAACTGCATTCCATAAATATTTTCAAAGATAGTAACTAGGTGACTGAAGTTTCTGCCATGCAAAATTCTAACTGGAGAGCATGATTGATGACTCTTGGCTATGGATGTGTCCCATTGGAGAATATGAATTACGATACACCCAGGGGGTTGAGGGGAAACCAGGGTCAAAGGTGACAATGAATGATGTGTCTCAGAGTCAGCTACACCCAGGCAGTGCCAGACTTTTAAACTCCCAATAAATCCTGTTTAGTTTTGGAAGTTTGGCTCAAGACTCATGATTTAATTGGGGTTAAGTGCCAGAATCCTGACACACTTGGGATCACAATTGAGCCCCAAAAGTCTGTTGCTAAGTGGGACATTTGTGAAGTGAGTTTTGCCCCATCTTATGACCTTTCTCACCACCGTTGTTAAGTGAATTACTGTGGTAGTTAAGTTAGTAACGTGGTTGTTAAGTGAATCTGGCTTCCCCATGGACTTTCTTGTCAGAATGTCGCAAAACGTGACCCCGGGCCACTGCCGCCATTATTAAGTGAGGTTTGCTCCATTTTATGGCTTTTCTCACCACCGTTGTTAAGTGAAACACTGTGGCGGTTAAGTTAGCAACATGGTTGTTAAGTAAATCTGGCTTCCCCATCTGGCTTGCTCATCAAGATGGTTGCAAAAGGAGACTACGTGAGCCCAGGGACAATGCAACCATCATAAATATGAGTCAGTAATCAAGCTTCTGAATTTTAATCGCATGACCAGGGGGATGCTGCAACGGTCATAAGCGTGAAAAATGGTCATAAGTTGCTTTTCTCAATGCCATTCTGCCTTCGGACCATCACTCAATGAAAGTTCGCAAGCTCAAACTCCCAAGAATGACTATTTCTCCTACATTATATTTCAGCACCATGGATAGCAGTTTGTGGGCTTATACAGATGCTCCTTGACTTACTACGGTTCATCTGGTGACCGTTTGAAGTTACAGCAGCACGGAAAGAAGTAACTTATGACCGTTTTTCACACTTACGACCATTGCAGCATTCCCCAGAGTCACCCGATCAAGTATATTGTGGAAACCCAACCAATTGCGGTTTATTGACTAAAACCCAACTTAACCACAGTTTCCAAATGCAGTCCATGTGTTTTACCTTTGCCACCATTGTTAAGAGAATCACTATGGTGGTTAAGTTAGCAACACAGTTGTTAAGTGCTTGTTGGAAGGTTGCTAAAGGGGATCACGTGACCCTGGGACACTGTCACCGTCATAAGTATAAACAGTTGCCAAGCGTCTGAATATTGATCATGTGAACCTGGGGAGGCTGCAACGGTCGTAAGTGTGAAAAAAGATCCTAAATTCTTTCTTTCTGTGCCGTTGTAACTTCAAACAGTCACTAAGTGAACTGTTGCAAGTCGGACACTGCCTGTAGTTTATGCCCTAGTGCAGTGATGGCTAACCTTTCCATCCTCCCATAATGCAATGCGTGCACGACACCCTTCTGCCTCACACATTTGTATATGCATGTGTGACCACCCACATCTGTGCGTTCCACCCACTGTGCATGCATAAACATGTCAGATACTGACAATCACCTTGGCTGATGGGAGGTGTGTGTACATGCACAGTGGATCTGTTTCAGGTGACAGCTCAGAAATGGCTTTGCGTGTCATTTCCAGCATGCGTGCCATAGGTTCCTCATCTCGGCCCTAGTGCATTTTGGAAATCCAACCAATGATGGTTTATTGAATAATGCACCCCTTAACCACAGTTGATGGATGCAATTCCTAAGTTTAACCCTTTGCCTGCAACATCTTTCTCTACTGTTGTAGTTTGAGCCAATACACCTGTAATTGTCTTAGTGGATGATTGCTTAAATATGAGCCAGCTGTGTGCAGCAGCAGCCAAAGAAGCAAATACAATCCTGGATTGTTTAAACAGAGGCATAGAATCAAAATCACGTGAAGTATTAGTACCACTTTATAAAAACCTTAATGAAGCCACACCTGGAATACGGCATCCAGTTTTGGTCCCCACATTACAAAAAAGAAATTTGGGAAAAGTGCAGAGAAGAGCAACTAAGATGATTAAGGGCCTAGAGGCTAAAACATATGAAGAACGGTTGCAGGATTTGGGTTTGGCCAGTCTAGAGAAGAGAAGGAATAGAGGGGGACATGATAGCAGTCTTCCAGTATTTGTGGGGCTGCCCCAAAGAAGAGGGAGTCAAGCTACTCTCCAAAGCACCTGAAGGCAAGGCAAGAAGCAATGGATGGAAACTAATTAAGTAAAGAAGCAACCTGGAATAAGAGAGAAACTTCCTCACAGTGAGGACAATTAACCAGTGGAACAGCTTGCCACAAGAAATTGTGGGCGCTCCATTCCCTGGAAGTTTTTAAGAAGAGACTGGACAGTCACTGAAATGGTATAGGGGCCTCCTGCTTGAGATGGGGTTGGAGTAGAAGACCTCCAAGGTCCCTACCAGCTCTATTTTATTTTAATCCCCTCCCCATAGGATCAACGATGTCACTTTCACATTTTCCCCACCAGCAGCTAAAAGCCAGTAGAATAGTTTTGCACTACAGATGGTTACCTTCAATGCAGATGACTATTCAATGTCCGTGGGTGGAGGTAGTATCACATACGTGTCATGACATCATCGTGCCAACATTGCCATATTCATCACCGGTTCCATGACGTGACGAACATGGCATATTTGTGACGGATGCTTGATGCCTACGTTAGAGTCACTTCATCGCTTTATCAGCTTTTTCAAAAGTAAATCCCTGCTTCATTTATTTCCTTTTATGAACCGATTGCAACTTCTTTGATTAACGCTGGTTTTGTGCTCATCATAATTTGCAGATGATACAACAGTGATGGGACTCATCTCTGAGGAGGATGAGTCTGCCTACTGAGAGGAGGTGGACCGGTTGCTTTCGTGGTGTGGAGACAATAACTTGGTCCTCAACACCAATAAGACCAAGGAGCTTATAGTGGACTATAGAAGGAACAGATCAGACCTCCAGCTCTGGCTTATCAAGGGAGACCGAGTGGAACAAGTGGCCAGTTTTAAGTTTCTGGGTGTTACCATAAAAGAGGACCTGACCTGGGGGGCTCCCATTGCAGTCCTGGTCAAAAGGGCCCAGCAGAGAATATACTACCTGAGGCTTCTCAGGAAACAACAAGTGAATGGAAAACTGCTGGTGACCTTTTTTTTAAAAATATTTTTTTAAAAATTAATTTTCTTTTTTCTTTTTACATCGTAAAACATCATGGTATCAACAATGTTCTTGGCATCTATACAAGATTTTGATTTAACTATCATATTGCATTATATTGCGTTTATCTACAATTAAATAATATCTTTAGCTATAATACTATTCTTATATCTTTATATAGTTTACAAAATTTTATTTTACTTTCTTAAGAGTTGTTTCAATTAACATTTTTGTCTCCCTTCTTGGTTCTGTTTGTTAACCACTTATACCAATTGTTCCAAATGGTAAAGAATTCAGAGTCGTGTTTTTCTTTCAATTTCATGGTTAGCATATTCATCTCAGCACTTTCTGTTACTTTGTGTATTATTAGTTCTTCATTAGGGGTATTTGGTGTTTTCCATACCTGCGCAAAGGCTATTCTGGCAGCTGTTATAACATGTAAGATTATAACAGCATTTTACTTCTTTCGGTAGTCTTTCTTTAATGATCCCTAATAGGAAGGATTCTGGTCTGAGCTCAATCTGATAGCCAGTGATCTCTTTTAACCAATTTTTAATTTGAATCCAGTATGTCCTGGCCTCGGGGCACATCCACCACACGTGATAAAATGTACCATCAATTTTTTTGCACTTCCAACATTTAGGACTCACATTGGAGTAGATTTTTGCCAATCTTGTTGGGGCTAAATACCATCTATAAAACATTTTATATATGTTTTCTTTGTATGTGGCAAATACCGTTAATTTATAATTTATATTCCGTATTTTTTCCTATTCCTCTAATTCTATAGTGTATCCAAAATTCTGTGCCCATGCAATTGTTGTACTTTTAACTATTTCCTCTTCCATTTTAAAATCTAATAAATATTTATATATTTAGGAAAACTGCTGGTGACCTTCTTCCACTGCACCAGAGAGAGTATCTTAACTTATTGCACCTCTGTATGGTTTGCCAATTGCACAGCGGCAAATAGGAAAGCACTCCAGAGGGTGAATGTCATTGCCCGGAGGATCACGGGTTGCCCTCTCCCCTCTTTGGAAAAGCTTTATAGCTCCTGCTGCCTTAAGAAAGTTCCAAACATTCTCAAAGATCCATCTCATCCCGGGCACTCTTTTATTTTTTGAACTATTACCATCTGGCAGATGGTATAGGATAATAATAAAAACAAGGACAAATAGCTTCTATCCCAGGGCAGTAGCTCTTTTGAATTCTACTGTATAGTACACTGGAGATGGTATTTAATTTCGTTGAACGATGTGCTGCCTTGGAGGGTGTGTGTGTGTGTGTGTGTGTGTGTGTGTGAGAGAGAGAGAGAGAGAGAGAGAGAACATCACCATCAGGTTAGATATCTCCCTCCCTCTCTCCCACCAATGTCAGCAAGCCACCATCAGTCAAAATTCATATTAGTGGTCTGTGGAATTTAAAATGATGAGTTTGGTGGTCCCTGAGGTCCAAAAGGTTGGCGACCTCTGGTTTAGCTAGTAACACTATTGTTAAGTGTTAAGGCTTTCCATTGATTTTGTCAGACGGTTGCAAAAGGGGATCATTTCAACTGTCATAAAGGCAGGTAGTCCTTGCCTTAGAACAGTTCATTTAGTGATTGTTTGAAGTTCCAATGGCACTTATGGGACTTATGACCATTTTCACATTTATGACCATTGCAGCATTCCCATGATCAATGGGATCAAAATTCAGAGGCTTGGCAACTGACTTGTACTTATGATGGGTTGCAGTGTCCCTGAGGGTCACGTTATTCCATTTTGTGACCTTCTGATCAGCAACGCCAATGGAGAAACCAGATTCACTCAAGGACCACGTTACTAGCCAAACAACCGCAGGGTATCAGGATTCCAGCAGTTACCCCCATTTAAATCATGAGTCTTGAGCCAAACTTCCAAAACTTCAAAAGGATTTATTGGGAGCTAACATGTCCGGCACTGCCTGGGTGTAGCCGACTCTGAGACACACAATTCACTGTCACCCTTGACCCTGGTTTTCCACTCCATCCCCTGGGTGTATCGTAATTCATATTCTCCAATGGGACACCTCCATAGCCCAGAGTCATCAATCATGCTCTCCAATTAGAATTTTGCTCGGCAGAAACTTCAGTCATCTTTGAAAACATTTATGAAATGTAGTTTCAGTTTGCAAGCTGCTGCACTGCTCCCTCCTCCCTTTCTGTTGGCAACTCTAAAAAAAACATAGAAATATTTTATGAGTTGACATTCAGCTCCCCTCACTTCTTTTTCTTTTGAACAAATTTTATTAATTTTAAAGACATACAAAACATAAACACACAAAAACACAAAAAAACCTCTTTTCTGAAAGTTGCTTAGTCCCGGGTTAAAACTCTTCGTACAGACACAAAATTCAAATTCATATTCATTTTGTATACCATTCCATATCTTATTAGCATTTTCAATTTTCTATATAGCTTCTCCTCTCTTTTAAATTTTCTTAATTTTATCTTATTTATCTCATCTCAATTCGAATAATAATATTTATTATTCTTTGTCTGTTCTATTTCCAGCTATCCATTTATCTTTCTTCTTTGAAGAAAACTTCTGTACACTAATTGGAGTATGATGCCTTTATCTCTTTCCCCTACATTTATAATACTTAATATAAAATACATAGCTTACATTGGGATTCTGTTTGGTACATTCTAAAATTATACAATATTATCAATACCAATACAAATCTATTCATTAATATTAATATTCATTTGTATCTTAAACACTTAGCACATTACTTTTCAATTAAATCACATACTTTTATGGGAGCACCTACTTTCCATAATTATTCCCCCCCCACATCACATATTATAAATAATTATTTCATTAGAATGTTCCCTCTTCTCTGACTTCAAATCTCTCATTTCATAAAAAATTTCACTAGGATAACATAGTCTAATCATTAGAATTAACAATCATTTATATCTTAAACATTTTACCCATTTCAGTTAAATATCATGCCTTTATGGGAACACTTATGCTTTCCATAGTTATTCCCCCCCCCCCATATCACATATCTTAAATCATTGTTCATTAAAGTATTCCCCTTTTCTTGACAAAAATTTCACTAAATTATACTAAATATTTTGTCACATTTTAAATTACATATTGTTTCCAATTTTCTAAGATTATTTCTAAGTACAAATGTAAAAATACAATCTTATGTACCTTTCCAGAATCCTTTTTTCAATCAAGTTTACCCATAATCTCTAAAAGACTTTTGTTTCTTTGCATCTTGCTCCCCACCATTAAGGCTTCTCATCCCTTCCTTTCTCCCTTGCTTATTCTTCTCCTTGTCTCTCCACCTCCCTTTTATTCTGCTTTCCTCCTTTCTGTTGTTTCCTAACATAGTATCCACTTTTTCACCTTATTCTTCTCTTTTTTGGTTGTTTTTCCAAGTCTTAAAGTCTTCTTTTCCTTTTTCTCTTTCTCCTTTCCTTCCCCGACCAAAGTCACTTGTTCATCAAAGATGGCTTCTTCTTTGTCCCAGTCATCCTGTTGCGCGTTCAGCTTTACATAAGTACAAATCGCCATTTCTAAAAATTGAAAAAGAGTGCCAAGAGAATCCTTCCCTTCTTGCTTTCCTTTTTCATATTTTTGGTATACAAGTTTCAATCCATCCACAAGTGATGCCATTGTAAAGAGAAAAAGTTTTTCCAAACAACCACCCAAGTGCTTTTAATCAGAGATAATTCTCAAAAGTTCCAAAATCACCAAACAATCCAAACAAGCTGTTTCTTTTAATACTTTTTCCTTTCTTCCATTTCTCTTTCTGGGGTTACTGTTTGATCAAAAAGTTCCAATTAAGATATATCTTTTAGAAGTCTTATTAATATTCAATGGCTCTTTAAAATTCTAGGCAGTCTCCTCCTGGTTTTCAAATTCTGCTCCAATTTTTTTTCCCTCTCCCTTCCCATTTACAGCCAAAAGATTTTCCTTTAAATGTTCAGAAATCCATACCTCCAATATGGGTTTTCCAATTTCTCTTAAAGTTCTATCACTGTCACGTTCGGAAGGAGAGTAAAAAGAAAAAAAACTTTTCCTTTAATTTCCATTCTCCGCTTGGCACATTCTGAAAATGATGTTTCTTTAGTAAATTTTAAATTCCAGGGTACTTTCACTGTTACTTTGTCCCGGTCAGCAAAGATCACTTTCATTTCTTCACAGCTCCTCCTGCACTATCTTTTTCCGGCTGAGCGCTTCTATGTGGCGGACATTACTGACCGCCGCTCAGCTGCCTTTGGAAAGGGGGGTTTAGCTGGCTAGGGAAGAGAGGTGTGATATCTCTCAATCCTGCCAGACCCCCCCTGTCTTCGCCACCTTCTATGGAGGTGACCTAGCCCCCAAATGGCTCAGGGCACTCGGGCAGTGAACACAGGCAGAAACCGCGCACAGTCGCAGATTCCTGCCTGCTCTGAAGCGCTGCAGACCGGAAATCCGGCTCCCCTCACTTCTTGAAGGTGATCTCAAAACAAATTTACTGCAGGCATAGGACTTCGGGTTGCAAACCCTCCTCCCTTTCTGCCATGTCAACCTGAGTTTCTCTCCATGTATTCCAGTTGTCAGGAAGTGATTGAAAAGGCCAGGTGTTCCAGTAATGATGATGAATAATGAGACTCGGCTAGCTGTCAGGATTCCAGCAGTTACCCCCATTTAAATCATGAGTCTTGAGCCAAACTTCCAAAACTTCAAAAGGATTTATTTGGAGTTAAAATGTCCGGCACTGTCTGGGTGTAGCCGACTCTGAGACACATCATTCCTTGTCATCCTTGACCCTGGTTTTCCTCACAACCCCTGAGTGTATTGTAATTCTTATTCTCCAATGGGACACATCCATAGCCCAGAGTCATCAATCCTGCTCTCCAGTTAGAATTTTGCATGGCAGAAAGTTCAGTCACCTAAGTTACTATCTTTGAAAACATTTATGGAATGCAGTTTCGGTTTGCAAGCTGCCACACTGCTCCCCTCTCCCTTTCTGTTGGCAACTCCAAAAAGATCATAGAAATATTTTATGAGTTGACATTAACAACTGTGGCAAGAAAGATCATAAAATGAGGCCAAAGCTCACTTAACCAACGTTTCCCTTAGTAACAGAAATCGGGGGTCTCAATTTACAGTCGTAAGTCGAGGAGGTACCTGCGCAGACCGGTTGGCGAGCATCTGAATTTTGATCCCGTGACCACAAGGATGTTGCGACGGTCGTAAAGTGTGAAAAAAAAATGGTCATCCCTCCCTTTTTCCGGGGCCATCGTGATTTTGAGCGGCTAATAAACAAAATGGCTGGAAATCCAGGTCTACCTGTTTTTGTTTATTTATTTTTTAAAATAAATTAGCCTTTTAGAAAGCAGCTCAGGGTTGCTCAGAAAACATCCAAAAACTCTTAATTTGTGTGTGCGTGTGTGTGTGTGTGTGTGTGTGCAAAACGCAGCTGGATTCAAAAGAAGAAGAAAAGAAGAAGAAGAATGACAATGTGACATCAAGCGAAATTAACTCCTACCTTCTGCTTGCCCCTCCTTGAGCTATTAACTATGATGAAGTTCAAAACTTAACTTTCCCATTACATATGTTTCTCGTTCTTTCTTTTCTTTTCTTTCTTTTTTACCTTGGTGCTTAATTGTCTTTGTCCCAGCAAAATGTCAGCGTTTAATCACAGACCGTCTTCCATTAGGGTGAATATTAATTAAACGTACAATCGAGTATATGTAAGATCTCTCCCTCCTCCACTTGCTTTTCCTGCTTGGATTTTCTTATTTCTTTCTTTCTTTTTTTTTTTTACCATCCCTGTTGCAAGAACTTTGAACCACACAGAACTTAATTTCCCTTAACCTCAGCATCCTTTGACTTCAAGGTTTGTGTAGTCCTTAAGTAAAATAATCAGCAGAAATTTGCTCTTTGAGGACTGGTGGCTAAACATATTATAAAGAACGGGCCGGCAAGGCAGGTGTCAAGGTGTGCTTGGCCTGGCCACAACTGTTCAAAGGTAAGTAGTAGTGCAGCCTCATCCTCACTCTAGTTTAATTTTTACCTGTCCACTCTGGAGTGGGTGGCATCTTAATTAGGGCTTATTTTGGGGGGTAGGGTTTCTATTGGGCGCATGTGTAAAAATCAAGGTAGGGCTTACTTTCAGGGTAGCTCATATTTTCAGGGAAACAAGGTACTTTGGCCACCTAATGAGAAGGAAGGACTCGCTGGAGAAAAACCTAATGATGTTGGAAACGATTGAGGGCGATAGAAGAAAGGAAGAAGGCAGAGGAGGAGGTGGCTGGATGGAGTCACTGAAGCAAGTCGGCGTGAGCGTAAATGGGCTCCAGGGAATGGTAGAGGACAGGAAGGCCTGAAGGAACATTATCCATGGGGTTGCGATGGATCGGACATGACTTTGCAACTAACAACAACAACAACAGCACATGCACTTGCCCTGTAAGAATCATCACCCGGAACAAGGTCACCCAATAAAAATCAGCTTCTGCACCCACAAATTGCTTGTGTGTCCAATCACACTTGGCCAATAAAGAATTCTATTCTATTCTATTCTATTCTATTCTATTCTATTCTATTCTATGCTATGCTATGCTATGCTATGCTATGCTATGCTATGCTATGCTATGCTATGCTATGCTATGCTATACTATACTATTCTATTTCTTATTCTATTCTATTCCATATTTTCTATTCTGTTCTGTTTTATTCTATTCTATTCCTTATTTTATTCATTCTATTCTATTTTATTCCATATATTCTATTCTATTCTATTCTATTCTATTCTATTCTATTCTATTCTATTCTATTCTATTCTATTCCTTATTCTATTCTACTTTATTCCATATTTTCTATTCTATTCTGTTTTGCTTTTAGCAATAAATATATTTTTCCTCCAAGCTGTCTGGGTCTCCTTTTTATTTCTTCTTGTGCAACCCCGGCTTGAGTCGGAACCCCAAATTATCCTTCTGACATGGGTTCCAAAACAATTCCTTCTTTCAAAGATCTGTCCAAGCCTGGGGTCAGTTTCTTCCGTCCTTCCCCTGTTTTCCAGCATGGCATTTCCAAGCCAGAGCAATGCCTTTCCTGATGGAAAGCTTTTCTCTTTCCTTATTGGCTTAGCGTAGGCTGAGCTGGGGCTCAGTGACAGGAGGAAACGGAGCGTCAATAAAAAGAAAGGGAAGACAAAAATCTCTTCCAGAGGGTGGAAAAATCGGAGTTGCCAAGCCAGAAGGGGACACACCTTACCAGTCCCTCTCCTAGGGGGTGAAAAGAAGGGGTGCAGAAAACCATTGAAGGCAAAACAAAAAACAAAAAAATCCCAAGAGCAGCCTGCAACTTTTGCAGAGACTATCAACAGGAAGCCCAACTCAAAATTCAATTTGCTTCTCCAAGTTCTTCATCCTGGTAACTTCTTACTTTTTTTTCCAGTTGCAATTGTCTGTTTGTTAAATTCTTAGCTTGCTCTTCTTTCTTTCTTTCTTTCTTTCTTTCTTTCTTTCTTTCTTTCTTTCTTTCTTTCTTTCTTTCTTTCTTTCTTTCTTTCTTTCTTTCTATCTATCTATCTATCATCTATTTATCTATCTATCTATCTATCTATCTATCTATCATCTATCTATCATCTTTCTTTCTTTCTTAAAATCTATCTATCCTATCTATCTATCTATCTATCTATCTATCTATCTATCTATCTATCTATCTATCTATCTATCTATCATCTATCCATCCATCCATTTTCTTTCTTTCTTTCTTTCTTTCTTTCTTTCTTTCTTTCTTTCTTTCTTTCTTTCTTTCTTTCTTTCTTTCTTTCTTTCTTTCTTTCTTTCTAGTTTTTCCCTTCTTCATTCTATCATCTATGTATGTATGTATGTATGTATGTATGTATGTATGTATGTATCTATCTATCTATCTATCTATCTATCTATCTATCTATCTATCTATCTATCTATCTATCCATTTTCTTTCTTTCTTTCTTTCTTTCTTTCTTTCTTTCTTTCTTTCTTTCTTTCTTTCTTTCTTTCTTTCTTTCTTTCTTTCTTTCTTTCTATCTATCTATCTATCTATCTAGTTTTTTCCCCTTCTTCATTCTCTCTACACGTGTCTTTTTTAAAAACTTCACTAGCAACCAGTTCTGTTTCTTCAGTTGCCATTGGTATTTGTCAATTTTACAAGGGCCAGGTTGAAAAGAGAGGTTTTTTTTTTCTTGCAATAGTTGTTCCTTTTTATTTAAAATTGGTTGGATGATATATCTTGCTTTGAGGAACAGAGAAGTTGAGAAAATGGGAAATAATAGTGTGCCTCATTTCATAATAAAATCTTTGTATAAGTTATGTTATTTATTCATGCTTCTATCAATTCATTTTTTCCTGTTTTCTTGCAATAGCTGTTCCTTTTTATTTGAAGTCACGTATAAGTATGTGAGTGAATTTATCTTTCTATTATCTATTTATTGGAAGTACAATGTAAGCATCAGTTCTGGATGAGTTAAGAATCTTGCCATAAGGGGGGAGGAAAGAGATTTTTGCTATGATGCATTTTTAATCTTTAGAAATATGGAAGTATTATATATTTAGATGGAAATATAAATTTATTTTATTTTATAAAATAAATATATTTTATATTTTATACATAGAAATATACATTTTTGGCTGGATGCTGAAAAGAAACATAAAAAATGATAAATCCTGTTCTTATATACTGGGTCTGCAAATAGTTTTAAACTTTCTCATCTTTATTTAACAAGAAAAATATATTATATAAACATATATTTCAGATGAGGAGGTCTCTATCTAATAATCAACCCAACATCTAATATATATAAAAAGTGAAAGAAAAAAAACTATCAGCAGCTTAACCCCAATATTACACTAGCATCCAACCAGGATGGATTTTTTTCTATGATTAATTTTGGACTTATTTGATGTTTGGATCATTTTTTCTTTTTTCCTTTTCCTTTTTGGTATAGAATTTTTTGTTGTTAGATTTTTTTTCTGTTTTGTATTTTATTCTCATTGATACAACATAATAAATATATATATATTTTAAAAAAGAAATATAAATCTTTAATGTAAAGGGAATAGTCGAATACATGTTTAGAAAATGTTCTTATTCTTTTAAACTTTTTTTCTTGAGCCTTAAGTGTGTCTCTTTTGTTAATTGTTTTCTTCTGAACTGTGAATATACTACTATATACTGAATATTTCCTTTTGTGCTGAGAAATTCAGAGAAAGCAGTAAAAATCCTCTCTATAAACCCAGGAGTGAATTTTTACTACTTTTGTCCAATTTCTCAGCGCAGAAGGAAATATTCAGTATATAGTACCAGTAGCATAAACAATCATACGTATTTACTGCATTCAACTGTAGAAGGAAGACCCTTTCCAAATCAGATTATCTGGAATGCCATTGACTTCTGGCTGTTGAAATCAATGGGATTTTATAGTTATGGTCTCCCTTGTTAAGGAATTGTTAGAATTGGGTATGTCTAGTTTAATAAAAAGAAAGATTACAGGTGACACGATAGCAATATTACAATATTTGAGGGGCTGCCCCAAAGAAGAGGGAGTCAAGCTATTCTCCAAAGCACCTGAAGGCAGGACAAGAAGCAACGGGTGGAAACTAATCAAGGAAAGAAGCAACCTAGAACTAAGGAGATATTTCCTGACAGTGAGGACAATTAACCAGTGGAACAGCTTGCCACCAGAAGTTGTAAATGCTCCAACACTGGAAGTTTTAAAGAAGAGATTGGGCAATTATTTGTCTGAAGTGGTGTAGGGTTTCCTGCCTAGGCAGGGGGTTGGACTAGAAGACCTCCAAAGTCCCTTTCAACTCTGTTATTCTGAGTTAGAGGGCCTTGCTTCTGAGTAGACTTGGATAGCAATATATGGGAATTGTGGTTGGATCGAGGCCATTTTTCCCCCCAATTCTGTTGGAATATTGTTTCCTCATCAACTTTATGTTCTATTTGCAACAATGGAGTTTGGGAGAAACCTTTAAAAGAACTGGATTCCGAAGGGATTTACTTCAATAACCGAATAACCAGAGTTGGAAGGGACTTTGAAGCTCTTCTAATTTTGCTCCAGCAGGAACATAGTTTTTATCCAAAGTGTAGTAAAAATGAATGGTTCTCGCTGTTGTGTTGTGAATTATTTATAGTGGGGCTTCATGTGATAGAAACAGGAAAAAGAAGAGAAGAGAAAAATAGAATAGAATAGAATTATTTATTTGTCAAGTGTGATTGTGTACACTGAGAGCATATGTCTTTGGTGCATATGTTCTCCGTGTACCTAAAGAAAAAATAAAATGCCTTCATCAAGAATCACAAGATGCAACACTTAGTGATACTCACAGGTTACTAATAAGCAATCAAATCATACTAGGAAACAAATAAAACAATATAAATTGTAAAGATACAAGCAACAAGGTTATAGTCATAAGTGGGGAGAGATAGGTACTAGGAAGGATGAAAATAATAATGGTAATACAGTCTTAGTAAATAATTTGACAGTTTTGTGGGAATTATTTGTTTAGCAGAGTGATGGCATTTGGGAAAAAACTGTCCCTGTGTCTAGTTGTTCTGCGTGCAGTGCTCTATCGTGTCGTTTTGAGGGAAGGAGTTGAAACAGTTTATGCCAGGGATGTGAGGGGGTCTGTAAATATTTTCACAGCCCTCTTTTTGACTCATGCAGGATACTCCATGGAAGGCAGGTTGGTAGCCATTGTTTTTTCTGCAGTCCTAATTACCCTCTGAAGTCTGTGTCTGTCTTGTTGGGTTGCAGAACCAAACCAGAAAAAAATATAGAGCTGCAGATGGCATGCTCAATAATTCCTTGGTAGAATTGAATCAATGCACCTTTTGAAGAACTGGAGACATTTTTCCCATGGCTCCCAATGACAAACATTAGACACAATAGGTGGTAGAATATAGAATTGTAAGGTTGGAAGGGAACTTGGTGGTCTTCCAGTCTAACTCCTTGTTTGCGAATGAGACATTGTACCATCTGGGACAAATGGCTGTCCAACCTCTCTTGAAAACCTCCAGTGATGCAGAAACAGTATTAAAAGAACAGCTGGCTCGCAGGTTTATTTAGAAAAATATAGCTGGGTGAATTGCAGGGCACAATGGGGAGATGAAATTCAATTTTTTTCCCCTAATATTTCCAAAGCTTTTTCTGGACCCTTGTGAAACCTCTTGGAGTAAAGTCCAGGAACAAATTCTTCTTCACAAAATAAGACTCCAGAGAAGCAGCTGATGATTTTTGATCTTCTGCACTTGTGGCCGGAGAACTAAATCTCTCCTTAAAAATTTAATGCTTTCCACTTTTTCCTGAGTCCATCAAAAACAGCATATTCATTACTGAACTGCTGTTTTTCCACATCATCTTTTTTTGCAGTCCACTTGTGTAAACAACCATGATTCATCCTTCCTTCCTTCCTTCCTCCTCTCCTTCCTTCCTTTGTTCCAACTTCCTTCCCTTCTCCCTCCCTCCCTCCTTCCTTCCTTTCCCACTTCCTTCCTTCCTTCCTCCTCTCCTTCCTTTGTTCCAACTTCCTTCCCTTCTTCCTCCCTCCCACCTTCCTTCCTTCCTCCTTCCTTCCCAACTTCCTTCCTAACTTCCTTCCTTTGTTCCAACTTCCTTCCCTTCTTCCTCCCTCCCTCTCTCTTCTTCTGGCCTCCCTCCCTCCCTCCCTCCCTCCCTCCTCCCTCCCTCCCTCCCTTCTTCTTTCTTTCTTTCTTTCTTTCTTTCTTTCTTCTTTCTTTCTTTCTTTCTTTCTTTCTTTCTTTCTTTCTTTCTTTCTTTCTTTCTTTCTTCTCCATCACTGGAGGTTTTTAAGAAGAGATTGGACAGCCATTTGTCTGAAATGGTATAAAGTCTCCTGCTTGAGCCATGGGTTGGACTAGAAGACCTCCAAGGTCCCTTCCAACTCTTTCTTTCTGTTCTGTTCTTATCAAGGAGAGATTCAGCCTAGAATTAAAGAGGATTTTTTGGGGTCAGTGAGAACAATCTATCAGTTGAACGACTTGTCTTAGATTCTTGATTCTATGCCTCTGTTTTTGCAGCCCAGAACAGTGTTGGCTTTTTTGGCAGCTGCAACATATGGCTGGCTCATATTTAAACAATTGTCCACTAGGACTCCAAGGTCCCTCTCCCAGTTACTACGATTGAGTGAGATATCACCTATATATTGTACCTGTGCATTTTGTTTTTCTTGTCTAAATGTCGAACCTCAAACTTTTCACCGTGAATTTCATTTTGTTAGATAGCGTCCAGTGTTCAAGTCTGTCAAGATCCTTCTGTATCTTCAGCCTAACTTCTGGAGTTTTCAGAAGTGGTGAATGCTTCATCACTGGAAGTTTTTGATAAGAAACTTCCTTCCTTCCTTCTTCCTTCCTTCCTTCCTTCCTTCCTTCCTTCCTTCCTTCCTTCCTTCCTTCCTTCCTTCCTTCCTTCTTTCTTTTCTTTCTTTCTTTCTTTCTTTCTTTCTTTCTTTCTTTCTTTCTTTCTTTCTTTCTTTCTTTCTTTCTTTGACAACCATTTCTATGGGGGGGGTCTCTTGCTTGAGCAGGGGGCTGGACTAGAAGACCTCGAAAGGTCCCTTCCAACCCAATGATTTTACGTTTCATGTTCCAACTCTATCAATCTGTAGAAAGTCTCCCATCCGGGTGCAAATCACGATAGCAACCAGAATCACCTCCGGAGAAATGGACAAGGACACTTCCATTAAACGCAAACATTTCTCTCTTTAGCCATCGCAGCAACACAAAAAGCAGAGCAACTTAATTGGCCTTGAATGCTTAATTGCCAAGCTGAGTTTGACCCAACAGAATTAATTGTTACGACAGCATCCACCCCTGCAATATTATTTATAAGAAAAAATAGGATCTGGGACTTCATTTTTCCTGTTCTCAGCCAGAGGCCATGAGATTCTAGGAGGCCCTAGCATTGTCATTTAAAAAGAAAGAAAGAAAATAAAAATAATTCAAATGGATGACTAATAGTACACAGTACCTTGCATTATTGGTAAATGGTTTTTATATGCTGACATAAGTTTAGAATAACAGAGTTGGAAGAGACCTTGGAGGTCATCTAGTCCAACCCCCTGCTTAGGCAGGAAACCCTATACCACTTCAGAGAAACGGTTATCCAGTCTCTTCTTAAAAACTTCCAGTGTTGGAGCATTTACAACTTCTGGAGGCAAGTAGTTCCACTGAGCAATTTTTCCAACTGTCAGGAAATTCTCCTTCGTTCTAGGTTGCTTCTCTCCTTGGTTAGTTTCCACCCATTGCTTCTTATCCTGCCTTCAGGTGCAAAAACATAGAATATATGACTCCTATAATGGTGATCTCAAATCCCTTTGCTATAGATTTTTTTTACAAAAAGAAGGTGCATATCTTAGGTTTCTAATTTATTAATTTCATTTCTACATTTGTGTAGCCTCCATGTTTTTTTAAATAATTTTTTATTGAACAAAAACATTAAAATGGACATGATTTAATTGTCCTGACAAACCTATTTGTCGTACATATCTATTGTAGATTGCATATAATACAAATTTACATAATATATACATTTATACATTACAGTAGTTTTCCATATTTCTAATCTTAACATCTTTATCTTGTTTTAATTTTAATTTTAAGTCCTTCCTTTTTCCCCACCATTGGTAAAATTTATCCCATACTTTATAGTATTCAGAACCGTCCTTATTTTTTATTTCCAATGTTAGTTTCAGCACAGGTCCAAATCTTTTTAATTATCTTGGTTTCGTGGGGAATTTCCTTAACTTTTGAGCATAAGCTAATCTTGCTGCCATCGTCACGTGTATTATTAGATGCATTAGTTCCTTATTGTATCTCTCTGTATTGATTCCCAGCAAAAAATAATAACAATCCGGTTTATACTCAAGTTTAATCTCACCAATTTCTTCTAACCAACTTTGAATTTTATGCCAAATTTCCTGGGCCTTCCTACAACTCCACCATATATGATAATATGATCAGTTTTCCTGGAAGCATTTCAAACAAATAGGGGATAAATTTGGATACATTTTAGCTAATTTTGTTAATGGGATGTGCCATCTGTAAAATATTTTGTATAAATTTTCTTTATACGATGTTGGTCAGTGTTATTTTTTTTATTTCTCTCCCATAGGATTTGCCATTGGTCCAAATTAATACCATATCCAATATCTTTCGCCCAAGCCAACATTGTTTCTTTTACTTGTTCCTCCTCTAATTTATATTCCAATAAAACTCTGTGAATTTTCCTTTTCCTTTTCTGCTCCCAGTAATATTTCAACAAATTTCATTTTCTGTCTGCTAATTCCTCCTTTTTTCATAGCTTTTCTATACCGTACTTCTGTAGCCCCCATGTTAATATCATCTCCTTTTCAGGCAGGTTGCTATTATTATCCATTCTTATTAATTTGATTTACATTTCAGAAAGAAAGATGATTAAGGTAGCTACTGACATTATCATGCATCGTTGAAAAACTATAAAGCAATTAAAAGGATTTGAAAATCTCATCGTCATTCTAAATTCTCCGTAATTCTGCCTTTCTTGTTAGGCTGAAAAGTTTGTACTAACAGTTTTTCTAAAGAGAGGGACCAGAAAGATATATAGATAAAAATATATAGATATATATCAATTAAATTATATATAGATTATATATCAATTAAATTATATATAGATTATATATAGATTAAATTATATATATATATATATATATATATATATATATATATATATATATATATATATATATATATATATATTTTGCGGGTACTTACATGTCTGGCATTCAGCTTTGTTCGGGTATTTTCCCACATCATAGTAGTGGTGCTTTTAAAGTTGTAGCAACGTTTCAGCAGAAAGTTCAGCCAAGCTGCACTAAAGGCCTCCAATAAAGTAACACAATGTTGCCAGCCAATCAAGATACAAAAGGAGCTCCCCCCCAAAAAAAAACAGACAGAAGATATTAGAAGCAGAACACAGAAAACTCCAAGACCAATAAACACAGACCAAGACTCTCAACCAATCAGGAGGAAGAAAAAAAACTATTCTGGCACAGCAATAGGCTGCCCCAAATTTAAATCTGAAACCACTGTAAAAGTCTAACTCACAGACGAACACTATACAGAAGCCTGATGATGGCAGATGAGATTCTGCTGAAACGTTGCTACAACTTTAAAAGCACCACTACTATGACGTGGGAAAATACCCGAACAAAGCTGAATGCCAGACATGTAAGTACCTGCGAAAACTTAAGAATATATATATATATAAAATATATATATATAATAAAAATTGTTTTTACAGATCCTTTCTTCAGTATAAACTGATAGCCCTTAATTAACATAATCTTGTCTCCAGATTGTAATGAGTTAACAGAATCATAACGAGAGATTTGAGGCCTTAAAAGTTTGTTTAGGACTTTCAAGGTGAGAACCAATATTTAAACCAACATTTCTCGATCTTGACCGCTTGAAGATAGGTGGACTTCAACTCCCAGAATTCCCCAGCTGGCTGGGGAATTCTGGGAGTTGAAGTCCACCCATCTTCAAGTGGTCAAGATCGAGAAACACTGATTCAAAATGTGCCCAGTAATTAAATCAGAGGTGGTATTCAGCAGGTTCTGACCAGTTCTATAGAACCGGTAGTGGAAATTTTGAGTAGTTCGGAAAACTGACAAATACCACTTCTTCTTTTTTTTAATGAAGTTTTATTTGGGTTTTCACACATACAAAATACAAGTAAAACATCTTTTCTGAAAATAGCATGGTCCCGGGTTGAACTTCTTTATACAGACACAAAACTCAATTTCATGCTCCTTTTTGTATTCTATTCCATATCTTATACTATTTTACATTTTCTATATAGTTTTTCCCCTCTTTTAATTTTCTCAATTTTATTTTGATTATCTCATCTCAATTCATTATATTTATACTTTTGTCTGTTCTGTTTCAATTTCATATTATATTTTCTCATTAAACAAATTTTCTCCTGTAGTTACTAATTGGAGTATGACACCTTTATATCTTTTAATTACATCCATTCTACTCTTATTTAAACTTCAATATATACCTTAAGTTTATGACCTTCAATATAATACATAATACATAACTTCCAATCGAATTCTGCTTGGCACATTCTTATAATACACACTATATTCTTTTAAAAAAAAGAAAGATTGTGAATATATGTAATTATAAACCCTCATTCCATTCCAGTTCAGTTCTATCATTAATAATCATTAAAACCATAGCATCTTTAACACTTCTTTTCAATTAAATATCATACTTCCTTAAAAACACATATAATCTCCATAATTAATTTTTCCCTTATTTCTCTTCACATATGTTTTATAAATCATTAAATATACCTTTTGTTACATTTATTTATTTATTACATTTGTTACATACATTTATTGACAAGCATTCCAATGAATTACGATAGCTATTTTATCAGACATTTTAATCATACATTGTTTCATATTTTCTAAAATTATTTCTGCTTCTAATATAACCATACTATCTTATGTACCTTTGCAGAATCCCTTTTCCCATTAAGTTTTCACCCATTATCTCTAAATAGACCCTGTTTCTCTATATTTTGCTTCTGTCCTTTGTAACTTCTTTTCCTTTCTTTCTTCCCTCTCATCTTCTCCCTCCCCTTTTTACCCCCTTATCTCTCTAGTTCTAATTCTCTCTTCTGCATTTCCCTCTTCTGTTTCTTTCTGATTTTATACTTATTTTTCACTCTATTTTTTTTGGAGTTGTTTTTCCCAATCTTAAACTTTCCATTCTCTTTCCCCCCTTTCTTTTTTTCCCCCCATCTAAAATTACTTGTTCATTAAGGATGGCTTCTTCTTTGTCGCAATCTTTTTGTTCTGCAGGCATTTCTTGTTGTTTCTCATAATTCCAAATCTCCATTTGTAAAATCTGAAATACGAAGCAAAAGAACCTCTCCCTTCTTGTGCATCTTCTTTGTACTTTTTAAGTTTCATTTTCAGTTCTTCTAAAAGTGGAGCCATTTTAAAAAGTTTTAAACAACCACCTGATTAATTTTAGTCATTCAAAACAATAACCAAGAATCCAGAAATCATCAAGTAATCCAGATAGTCCCGAGTTATATCTTCTTATTTCTTTTTTGACTTTCTCTTCCTGGGGTTTTTGTTGCAATATTTCAGTTAGAATTTATCTTTTGGAAGTCTTGTTGAGATTTTGCTGTAAGTTCTTTTTTAATTCCAGGCAGTTTCCTCCCTTTCAGATCCTGCCCTTTTATTCTTCCTCTCTCCTTTCCTGTTTTCAAAAGCTTTTAATTATCCAGAAATCTTTATTATCCCTTTGACTTTTTATTTTCAGCATTAAATACCTATTGATGTCAAAGTGGATTTTTTTCCAATTTCTTGCTTAAGTCTCTTAGCTGTCAGTATAGGAAAAGGAGAAAACCAAATCTTTCCCCTTTTCTCTCTCCTTTGCAGCTTAAAAATCTTCTTAGGGAACAATGTTATTGTTTTTTAACAGTTTCAATTCCAAGGTACCTTATTTGTGGCTTTTGCTGTTTGACCCGGTCAACCAAAACTTTTTCTTCTTATCCTCCTCCTGCACATTCTTTTCTGGTTGAATTCTTCTTTGTGGTGGCCATTTCTGACCACCGCTGCAACCGCCTTCGGGAAAGGGAGTAATGGCCAGCTGGGGAGGAGAGATGCGGCTCTTCTCAACCATGCTGGCAGTCTCCCCCCTCTTCACCACCTCTACGGGGTGGCTTAGCCCTGAAACCAGCCGGCTCGGGGCGCTCCAGCGGTGAGCACGGATCGAAGCCTCGCAAAGACGAGGTCTCGGTCTGTTGCTGAAGAGGCTCAAATCGGAAGTCAACAAATACCACTTCCGATTGGCCCCACCCCTATCTATTCTCTGCCTCCAGAGTCCCAGCTGATCAGCTGGGTCTTCTTTGGTTGCCCTGCACAGGAGAATGGAGCTGGAAAGCAGGTTAGTGGGATGGGGAGGGTATGGGGATTTTGCAGTATCCTTCTCCTGTCACACCCACCAAGCCACGCCCACCAAACCACACCACACCCACCAAGTCAAGCCATGCCCACAGAAACGGTAGTAAATTTTTTTTGAATCCCACCACTGAATTAAATGTGAATTAAAGCAACTTTTCAAACTAGATGTGATGACCCGAGCTGTGGCACAAAGGCAACACAGTCAGATAGGAGTCCCTTTAATTGCTCCAAATTTGCTCCCAATGTCCTGGTTACCTTCTATCTGGAGAAAAACTCTCCCAGGAACAGCCTTTGGCTGCAGACAGTCAAGTCCAAAACATGGTCAACAAAAACTGTAACTATAAGTGCAAACATGACAAAATGAGGTAAATAGTCCAGTAGTGCAGGAGCAAGAATTCCAGATGCGAGGGTATGCAATAACTCAACATGGTTGGGAAGATGCCAGGAACACAGAGAAGCAAAGTTAACACAAGATAAACTCATGTTTGCTCCCAGCAGCTGCCGCAGTCAGCATGCATCTCTTTTAAACTCTCATTCCCAGGTGTGGCTAATGAAGGGAATCAGGGCCCTTTCCTCCCCCGTAAGTCATGCAAGTCACGTTGTTCCATTCTCTATTCCTCCCTGCGTGCCCTAGGATGAAGAGGGGGTGGCCCTGGTCTTCCTCTGAATGCCCAGCCGGCCTGGGCCCTTCCCCCATTTCCTCCACAGCCCCCAGAGGCACACTCCCCCTCCCTGTCAGCTGCTCGACCTCCCCCTCGGAATCAGACTCCAACAGGGGCATGACACTAGATATATAGTCTCTTTATCATTGCTCTCCAGCATTATACCCAACAAATATTCCGTTTTTCTACTGCACTTGTCCTACACAATCTGAGATTTTCCAACTTCACCCCATTGTGCAAAATCGTAATAAAACAAATATTAAGAGAAGCAGATTTCCCCCCCCACCCCATAGCAGCAATACTAGCATATTTTAACTATAAACTTGGTATGGACACATTCATCACTCCACGTGTTAATTCTACACCTCTACAAGCCACGTTAAACACCACTCTTTTTCCCACCTTCAACAGCGCCCTTTGTGTGTGTGTGTGTGTGTGTGTATGTGTGTTACATTTCCAGAGTAGTCTAACACACTTTCAGAATAACAGAATAGCAGAGTTGGAAGGGACCTCAGAGATCTTATAGTCCAACCCCCCTGCTCAGGCAGGAGACCCATTTTAGGCAAATGGCTGTCCAATCTCTTCTTAACAACCTCCCGTGATGAAGTAGCAACAACTTCTGGAGCAGTGGCGGTATTCAGCCGGTTCACACCGGATCGGGCGAACCGGTAGCAAGGATTTGGTATGGATCGCCAAACTGATCGTAAGTTCTGGCTGGCCACGCCCCTGACCTGGTCGCTTGGTCACTGCTGGCTCGCTGGCCCCACCTGCCCGATGCTCACTCACCCCGCCCACTTGATGCTGGCCCCTTAAGAGATTTCTTTCTCCCCCCCCCTCCGACGATCAGCTGTTCATCCAATCAGATGTGCCGGGATTCCCCTTGCTGAGGCCCAGGAAGGCCAAAAATGGAGGGAGGGGCTAAGTCCACCCCTCCATTTTTTTTTGCTTTCCTGAGCCCCAAAGGAGACTTCTGGGGCCCCCAAAGGCTCCTCTGAGGTCCAGAAGGCCCAAAAAACGGGTGGAGAGATGGCTGCAAAAAAGCAAAACAAAAAACAAAAAAACCTGCCCACCCAGTCACATGGCCACGCCCACCTAGCCACGCCTGCCAAGCCATGCCCACAGAACCAGTGGTGAAACATTTTGAATCCCACCACTGTTCTGGAGGCAAGCCATTCCACTGATAAATTGTTCTCAACTGTCAGAAAATTTCTCCTTAGCTCCAGGTTGCTTCTCTCCTTGATGAGTTTCCATCCGTTGCTTCTTGTCCTGCCCTCAGGGGCTTTGGAGAAGTGGTCACCAACCAGTGGGCTGGGGACCACTGGTGGTCCATGAGAAAATTTTGGTGGTCTGCAGAGAAATGTCCCCCCCCCCCAAAGCAATTAATCCAGGCTGCGCGGGAACACAAGGCTGTGCGTCTACATGGCCCGCAGGAACACAAAGCTTGCATCACTTGGATTGCGGACAACATGAGGTAGTGAGGGGAGAGGGTAAAGGGTGGAGGGGGTAACTTGCTCCACTCGCCCCAAACACCTTGCCTGGCCACCAGGCTGCTTGTTTCTGCTTCTTTCTTCTTCTGCTTTTTGGCTGCACACAAGGAAAGCAGCAGAAGTCTTTCTTTCTCTGCCCCAAACACCACCAGAAATGAGCCTTTGGGACCCTGCAAGGCCTCCTGCTCCAAGAGGCTGCGCCGGCGTGACAAGTCTCGCAAAGACTCATTTCTGGCGGAGTTTGGGGGAGAGGAGAAAGGAAGACTTCTGCAGCTTCTGCTGCTTTCCTTGTATGAAGCCAAAAGTCTCTCTCTCTCTCTCTCTCTCTCTCTCCCCCTGAGAACAGAGCTGGAGACGGTATCCTGTGATTCCAAATAAAGAACGATCAATCGGTAGGAAAACAGGGTGGGGAATTTTCCTGTAGACTTTTTGAGGGATTTTTCCAGGGTCTCTGGTCCACGGGACTTAAAATGATGAGTTTGGTGGTCCCTGAGCTCCAAAAGGTTGGTGACCCCTGCTTTGGAGAACAGTGTGACCTTCTCTTCTTTGTGGCAACCCTTTAGATATTGGAACACTGCTATCATGGTCACCCCTAGTCTTTCTTTTCATTAAACTCAGCATTTCTGCAAACACAAGCTAATCTGCCGGGTCTACTGATATAGAAGCATCCAAGGCCAACCGAGTTCTTTCCATCTGTGACATATTATTACCATATATTTAGACTATAAAAGTCTTCCTGGTGTTGGGAACATTTGCACAATGTGGGTCTATTTATATCATTGTTTCTGGCCATGAAGTGACCCTTGGAAAATTCTTAGCAACGCCTCAGTTCTCAGCAAGCCTGCCAGCAGGAAAATAAATTTCACTGCTCTCGGCTTTCATAAGGAGATTTAAACCGCGTGGAGGGAAATCAATAGCTCAGCTCATTCTGACGAACAACAGGGATGGTACATGGCAGAGGAATGGGTCAGTTCCCAACCTTTGGTGTGGGAAATTCAGAGGCTTGGAGGGCTCTGAGAAACATTCTAAGAATGCATTCAGGACAAACGACGTATGGACCCCAAAACCACCACCCCAAAAAACCTTGGAATATTAAAAGAGGCCTGTTTTGACTATTTTGCATTAATTGGTGTCTTTGTGGAAACTTCTATAAATCAGAGGGTTTCAAGGTATGGCAGAATCCCAAACACTAACTCCTTTCCTTCCTTCCTTCCTTCCTTCCTTCCTTCCTTCCTTCCTTCCTTCCTTCCTTCCTTCCTTCCTTCCTTCCTTCCTTCCTTCCTGCTTGCCTGCCCCTCCCCCTGTCTTCTTCCTTCCTCCCTCCCTCTTCCCTCCCTCGTCTTCCTTCCTTCTTTGTTTCTTTCCTTCCCTTCTTCCTCTCTCCCTTCTCTGTCTTCTTCCTTCCTTCCTTCCTTCCTCCCTCCCTTCCTCTCTTCTTCCTTCTTTGCTTCCTTCCTTCCCTTCATTCTCCCTCCCCCTCTTCTTCCTCCGTCTCTCTCTCTCTCCCTTCTTCTGGCCATCCCTGTCTCCCTTCCTTCCTCCCCTTCTTCTCCTTCCTTCCGTCCTTCCTTCTTCCTTGTCCTTCCTTCCTATCTCTATTCCCTCCCTCCCTCCCTCCTTCATTTCTTTTTCTTTCCTTCTCTCTTTCCTTTCTCCCTCTGTTCTTTCTTTCTTTCTTTCTTTCTTTCTTTCTTTCTTTCTTTCTTTCTTTCTTTCTTTCTTTCTTTCTTTCTTTCTTTCTTTCTTCTTTCTTTCTTTCTCTCTCTCTCTCTCTTTTCCTCCAATGCAAGCTTTCTTAAACAGACTCCTGGTTATTCTCTCAAATGGAGTAAAGGTGTAGGAAGAGCAAGCCATCTATCCTTCATCTCAAACCTCTCCTCTTTAAGTAAAGGATTACTGTATTCTACTTTGGGTATGAATCACTCCAGCTAATCTCCCAGGACATTGGATTACAGATCACAAAGTGGCTGTTTTGGGAACAATGAGCCTACGCCAGTGCTGCAGAGGGAGATGGCGTTAAAGCAAAGGGTTTCCGGTTATCTAGAAAGGACTCAACCAACACAATGGTTTTTAAACACAATGCAATTGTTAGCGGACAAGGTTCTTGTCATCTATCACATATTTTGTAACCCACATTTGCATTATCCCCAACTCCCCATATCTCTCTGCCTTCCTTCCTCCCAGTTTAAACCCCAACATTCAAGCATTCAAGATGGTTTAATTGCAGGTCATGGACATTTATGCTTTGCAGTAAAAAATGTGTTAGGCTGAAAAACTATCCTAGCCCTCTATTCTATGAGTAGATCTGTGGCATTGCAGTTTGTTATGCCTGATAATGCATCCATTTATTTATTTTTATTATATTGTGCTCTGTGCTATCAGAACCAGAAAAACAGGGACCTTGTAAGTCATCTAATCCAACCCCCTGCCTTAGTAGGAGACCCTACACCATTTCTGAAATATGGCAGTCCAATGTCTTCTTGAAAGCCTCCAGCACTACCTGGGTGTAGCCGACTCTGAGGCACATAATTCATTGTCATCTTTGACTCTGGTTTCCCCCTACCCCCTGGGTGTATCATAATTCATATTCTCCAATGGGACACCTCCATAGCCCAGAGTCATCAATCATGCTCTCCAATTAGAGTTTTGCACGGCAAAAATCTTCGTCACCTAATTACTATCTTTGAAAACATTTACGGAATGCAGGTTTGATTTTCAAAGTGTCTTACTGCCCCCCCTCCCTTTCTGTTGACAACTCTAAAAAGACCATAGACCATATTTTATGAGTTGATACCTAATCTTTGTCAATCCCACTGTGCAGTTTGTAAATTATGAATAATATTGAGATGCTGAAGTAGCTATTTTCATTATGCAATGATCAGTTTCAGGAGTCCCATCTACCTGGAATTTTCAGAATTTTCAGTGGTCACGTGATCAAATTTCAGAAGCTTGGCAACTGACTCATATTTATGACGGTTGCAGCATCCGGAGGTCACGCAATCCCCTTTTGCAACCTTCGGACAAACAAAATCCACGGGGAAGCCAGAGTCACTTAACAACAGTGTGACTAACTTATTGACCATGGTGATCCACTTAACAACCGGGGCAGGAAAAGGCCATCAGAAGGGGACAAAACTCACTGAACAAATGTCTCACTTCACCACAGAAATTTTGGGCTCCCTTGTGGTCATAAGTTCAAGGACTACCTGTAACAAACTACTGTGACTCAACATTTCTTTCAAAGGACCCTATTTCCTCCAATTCGGAAGTCGCAGCTTGCTTTGTGTTAACAATTTAGGATTTACTGGTTTCTGGATTGGTTATTCCGTGTGTGTGTGTGTGTGTGTGTGTGTGTGTTGTCAACTAAAAAGATACTCCTCTGGTCTTTTTAGCTGCCAGCAGAAAGGGAGTGGGGGAAAACAGTGCATTCCTTAAGTGCCTAGATAATCACCCTTGCAGCCCAAAGTTGTTGGAAGGCAAGATTTTTACTGGAGAGCATGATTGATGACTCTTGGCTATGGATGTGTCCCATTGGAGAATGTATATCCAGAGGGTGAGGGGAAGGCCAGGGTCAAAGGGGGAAATGAATGATGTATTTTAGTATCGGCTTAACCCAGCTAACGCCGATACGGCCACTTCTAATAAATCGATTTTATTTTCTCTGAGAGATGTGGCTAGAGAGTTATGATTTGAATGGGGGATGAATTTGTTGAGTCCTGACATATATGTGTGTGTGTCCCAAAGGGCGGCCCCTCAGATCTTTCAATCATGTTGTGAGGCGCCATTAATTAAACACTCTTAAGGGCAATTTGAAATCAGCAGATGAAAAATGCCAAACAATCTGAGGGATCAGAACGTGATTCATGGCACTTTTGTTGAAGGCAGCAGATCTGGCGTAATTTATATGTTCTGCTCAGGCTGATAATTTGACATATGATAATGCGGGAATCATTCAAATTACGGCTTAATTTAGCACCCATGAATCTCCAGTGTTCGTTCCATTTCTCCATCAGCCCCAATTATAGAGTTTATTTTGTCATTACACTCGCAAGCGGGTGCAACGAAATGAGGTGCTCTTCCACAAGTAAAAACTGGACAAACACCACTAAAAGAAAAAAAATTAAATTAAATTAAAACTAAACACAGCCGACCATACAATGATCTCTATGCAATTTAAAAATGTAAAACCCCATTACTCTCAGCCATTCACTTCCACATAAATCTTATGACCCTGCATTCAAACTCAAAACTGCACTTGGATAAAAACTGTTCTTAAATCTGGTCGTCCTTGTTCTTAATACCCTAAATATCCTTCTCGATGGTAATAGTTCAAAGAGATGATGTCCCGGATGAGAGGAGTCATTCAATATATTAAGTATCTTCCTCCTATATCTATTCCTATACAGTTCTTCCAAAGAGGGAAGTGAGCAGCCAATGATGTTTTGGGCCATCTTAATCACCCTCTGAATTGCCTTTTTCTCTGCCACTGTGCAGCTCAAGAACCATACACAGAGACAGTAGGATAATATACTCTCAGTTGAACTCCGATAGAAAGTAGTCAATAGACTCTCAGCCAGTTGTTGTTTCCTAAGAATCCTTAGTAAAAACAACCGTTGTTGTGCCTTCTTAATTAAAGCAGCGGTGTTTGCACTCCAGGTCAGGTTATTTGTAATGATGGTCCCGAGAAACTTACATTCAAAGGGATGCTTGTGAAGAAAAGCCAGCGGATGTCAGAGAGAAAGAGAGAGAGAGGGTGGGGTGGGGGCTTAAAGATTCTGACAGGAATTCAGGACATGGATCTGGCTTGGGCCGAGTTTGAGTCTGAGAGACCATGAGAACGGTTGAGAAGGGTGTAAGCAAAGTGTTAGCGGGCGAATCTTGGAAAATCTTTGTGCGTTCCATTTTCAAAGGAAAGAAGATTGCAAGAACCATGGGGTCCTTGGTGGTTTGGAACTGGCAGACAGAAGTTGTGAATGTTCCAACACTGGACGTTTTTAAAAAGATGTTGGATAACCACGTTGTCTGAAGTGGTGTAGGGTTTTCTGTCTAAGCAGGGAGTTGGACTAGAAGACCAGCTAGGTCCTTTCCAACTCTGCTATTCTAATATCTTCATGACCAAACTAGGTAACATTACAGGTTACATATTAATAGAGTTGGAAGGGACCTCGTAAGTCATCTAGTCCAACCCCCCCCCCCAAGCATGAGACCCTGTACAGTTTCTGACAGATGGCAGTCCAGTCTTTTCTTGAAAGCTTCCAGGGATGAAGCTCCCACAACTTCCAAAGGCAAATTTCTGTTCCATGGGTTGATGGTTCTCCCTGTCAGAAAATTTCTCCTTATTTCCAGGTTGAATATCTCTCCTTGATCAGTTTCCATCCATTGTTCCTTGTCTGGCCTTCAAGGGTGCCTTGGAGAATAGCTTGACCTCTTCCTCCTCTCTGTGGCAGCTCCTCAAACATTGGAACACAGCTGTCATGTCTCCCCTGGTCCTTCTCTTGACTAGACTAGTTTCCTCAGTTCCTACAACTGTTCTTCATAGGTTTAGTCTCCAATCCTCTAATCACCTTGGTTGCTCTTCTCTGGCTGAGGAATTCTGGGAGTTGAAGTCCACAAGTCTTAAAGTTGCCAAGGTTCTAGAGCAAGGCTCTTCAAACTTGGCAAGCCCCAGAATTCCTGAGCTCACATGACTGGAGGAGGAATTCTGGGAGTTGAAGTCCAGAAGTCTTAAAGCTGTCAAGTTTGAAGAGCCCTGTTCTAGAGATTCTATATTGCGCGCAAAGCACGCAATCACCGAACTGGTGAAATCCCACCCCTGGCTTCTCGGATGAGAAGTGAAACATCTTCAAAGAAAAAACCCCAGAAAGTTCAGTTACCTCTTGGAAAAAACAACAACACACCTTTGGGACAACCATGTCCTGGATGACGGAGTACTTCCATAAATGTTCTTCTATTGATGAGTAATTGCTCTTAATTCTTGATTTTTCTCCCTCCCCTTTCAGGTACCTTCTGGGAAGCATGGATTGGCAGCTTTGGGGACCGGCTTTCTATCTCCATGTGGCTTTCTCAGCTTCTTGGGACTGTGTGTCTCGGTGTTCCCTGTGTCTTCTTCACAACCAGGATGCAGAAAAAGGGCCTATTAACCCTCTAGTAAGTTACAGCAGATGTTGACCGGAAGACTATCTATGGAGCTTCTCAGTTAATCCAGGTCCTGGTTGTCTCATAGGTGCTTTGTTTTTTCAAAAGGCAAAACTGGACTTTCTTGGGTTTTTGCTTGAAGACGTTTCGCTTCTCACCCAAGAAGTTTCTTCTGTTCATGAAGAATTGCAAAAGTTTCTTGGATGAGAAGAGAAACACCCGGGGAATGGGGGGGGGGGCTTCAAAAATTTTAGCAACAGGTTCCCTGCCAGGTTGCTGGGTGGGCGTGGCCTAGTCAGCCTCCTACACCACGGCCGGGGGGGGGAGGGGGAGGGGGATGCTTTCACCCTCCCTGGACTCTGGAGTGTCAGTTTTGGAAGCCATATTAGCACCAGACGCTTCCACACTGTCACATTCTTGAGCCTGGGGAAATAATGGATGGGTGGAATTTCTTGGAGTGGTTTTGGTTGCATTAACAGAGGGATTCAATCAAGATCAAGGGAGGTAGTAATACCACTCTATAAAGCCTTAGCAAGACCACACCTAGAGTACTGCACCCAGTTTTAGTCACAACACTATAAAAAAGAGGTTGAGACTCCAGAAAAAGTGCAGAGAAGAGCAACCAGGATGATGAGGGGACTGGAGGCTAAAATATATGATGAACGGTTGCAGGAACTGGGCCTGGCTAGTCTTGTGAAGAGAAGGACCAGTAGATGGCAGTGTTTACAAATTTGGATTTATGGTGTTCTTTCGCTCTAAGTAGAGTTCTCTGTTTCCTGTTAACGGTTAAACAGTTGAGCAGTAAAGCACATGGTGACTCTTTGTTCACCACTCTGTGGTACTATATATAAACAGATTTTCTAACAATATGGTTCATCAAACTATAAATATCACTAGAGTATAAAAAAAAGAGGTTGACACTCTAACAAGAGTGCAGAGAAGAGCAACAAAGATGATTAGGGGACTGGAGGCTGAAACATACGATGAACGGTTGCAGGAACTGGGCCTGGCTAGTCTAGGGAAGAGAAGGACCAGGGGAGACAGGAGAGCATCTTCCAATATTTGAGGGGCTGCCACAGAGAGGAGGAAGGGGTCAAGCTATTTTCCAAAGAACCTTGGAAGGCTAGACAAAGAACAGTGGATGGAAATTGTGCCATATTAAATGACCTTGAATTAACAAAAGAATTTTATTTTGTCTACTTAGAGCTACTTAAGTGAAATCATTCCCCTCCTACTTTCTCAGGCTATGTGGCAGTGTGGAATATGGCTTCCAAAGCTGACACAAGGCGAGATTTAACCTGGAAACTTTCTGACAGTGAGAACCATCAACCTGTGGAACAGAAGTTGCCCTTGGAAATTGTGGGAGCTTCATCACTGGAGGCTTTCAAGAAGAGACTGGACTGCCATCTGTCAGAAATGGTGTAGGGTCTCCTGCTTGGGCAGGGGGTTGGACTAGATGGCCTACAAAGTCCCTTCCAACTCTGATTATCTGTTATCTGGTTAGACATAATACCATTCTTCTTCTAAGCCAAGATCATGTTATTTCTGCACCTGGCTGAGAGGACATCTCAAGCTGGGATGGATGGTGATTGGGGCATGTGATGCCATGAGGGGTATAGGGGGTGCCATTTGTGCCGGCATGCGAGCTGCAAGCAAACTTACCTCACTGCACATGCACGCACTTCACAGCTGATTTACGGCTGGTTTGAGGCCTTTTTAAGCCTCCCAGACACTTGAGGAAGGCTTCTGCAGGCTTCTGCAAGCTTTGCAGGCCGAAAACTAAGCCCCATTTCATCACTTCCTGTTTTTCTGAAAATACTGGAAGTGATGAAACAGGGTTAGTTTTTGGCCTGCAAAGCCTGCAGAAGCCTTCCTCAAGCCTTTGGGAGGCCGAAAAAAGGCCCCAAACCAGCCAAAAATCAGCTGTGAGGTGCGCGCATGAGCAGTGAGGTAAGTTTGCTTACCGGCACAAATGGCTCTGCATGCCACCTATGGACCGCGTGCCATATGTTCACCATCACGGGCCTACACCATTTCTGACAAAGGGCTGTCCAACCTCTTCTTGAAACTTTCAAGTGATGGCGCTCCCACAAATCTGGGTCTGGAACCTATGCAGATTTTGGCTCTGTGTGCTGGCTAGAAGGTCCAGTGGGATGCCTTGAAGAACAGGGTTCGCACTCCCAAAAAAGTTGATGCATTGTTTTAAACCACCCACACTCACTGGGTGTGATGGGCAATATAAGACTTCAGTAAGGAAATAAAATGCAGGTAATCCTCAACTTACGATCCCAATGGATCCCCAAATTTTCATTGCTAAATGAGATGACTGTTAAGTGAATTTTTTTACCATCTTTCTTGCTGATGTGAAGTGAATCACGACAGTTAAGTTAGTAATGTGGTTATTTTTTATTTATTTATTTATCAACTTTATTAAATACAAAAGGAGATCATGTGACCCCAGGACACTGCGACCATCATAAATATGAGTCAGTGGCCAAATATCTGAATTTGAATCATGTGTCCATTAGGATGCTACAAAGGTCGGAACTACGAAAAAGGGTCGTAAGTCCCCTTTTTTCAGGGCTGTTGTAACTTCAAATGGTCACAAAATGAACTTTTGTTATACGAGTGTCAGGGTTCCAACAATACACCCTCACTCATTCAAATTGTAAGTCTCTAGCCATATCTCTCAGAGTAAAAAAAAATTATTTATGTGATGGCCCGGAGTGTAACACAAACGTAACAAAATCCAAAACGTAAATAAATGTCCTTTAATGCCTCCAACTTGGCCCCACCGTTCTATAATTCTCACTTGGAGATAAAACTTATTCAAAAATAGTCTTCAAAAGAAAACAATACAGTCTGAACTTAATGAGCGAATAGAGATGAAATAAAAAACTAAAACAAACTACAATGAAGGAATTTCCACAACGGATCAGGATAAGTAATTACCAACTTTGAGGAGATAGCAAGGCACAGTCTGTTCGAAGGACACCAACCAAGATAACTTCATCCCAAAATAAAACACTTTGCTTCTGGCAACGCTGTGTTTTAACCGTCTCTCTGATATACTAGTCTCCCCAGCTGCAACCAATTAGGGGGATCATGGCCGCTTCTTCTCTCGCAAGCCAAGTTGTTTCCTTCTCTGTTCCTCCCTGCGTGTCCTAGGATGAAGAGGGGATGAGCCTGGTTCTTCCTCTGACTGCCCAGCCGGCCTCTGCCCTTCCTCAGCCTCCTCCACAACCTTCGGAGCCACACCTCCATTCCCTGTTGGCTGTTCCTCCTCTCCCTCAGAGTCCGACTCTAACAAGGGCATGACAATTTATTTGGAATGACCATGTCGGCATTACCTGGATGCAGCCGACACTAAGACACATCATTCCTTTCCCCCTTGGACTTGGTCTTCCCCCCACCCCCTGGATGTCTATTCTCCAATGGGACACATCCCTAGCCAAGAGTCATCAATCATGCTCTCCAGTAATAATCTTGTGCTCCAACAGCTTCAGCTGCCAAGGCGATTATCTGAAGCATTTAAGGAATGCACTGCTTTCCCCTGCTCCCTTTCTGCTGGCAACTAAATATTTTTTTTTTAGTTGATAACAAGGACTATCTGTAATTCCCTTGGCTGTTTTTTTTTTGGCAGCACTGTGCGTTGGGGTGCCAAAGTATCTCGGTGTCCAGTGTGGAGTGGCAGAGATGCGAGCGACTCCTCGCAATCTTAACCTCCTTGGAGGAAGAGGAGGAGGCTGCTGGCAGATCCCAGGTGAGTGAGAAAAGGTGTTCTCTTTCAAGGTTGGTGATATACACACAAATACACACAACGTTCTGAGCTGACAGATATACTACAGTTTTCGGAAGATAACATAGGCAGAGAGCATATAATAATAGAGCTGGAAGGTACTTTAGAGGTCTTCTAGTCCAACCCGCTGCTCAAGCAGGATGCCCTGTACCATTTCAGACAAAATGGTTGTCCAGTCTTTCCTTAAAAGCCTCCAGGGATGCAGCAAGTTGTTCCACTGGTTAATTGTTGTCACTGTTCCACTGTTCTCATTGTTCTCTCCTTTCCTCCCCTTTCCTCCCTCCCTCTCTTCCTCCTTCTTTCCTCTCCCTCCCTGCTCTTTCTCCCCCTCCCTGCTCCTCCTCCACTCACACACTCTTTCCCTCCTTCCTTCTCCTCCTTTCCTTCCTTCCTTCCTTCCTTCCTTCCTTCTTTCCTCCTTCCTCCTTCCTTCCTTCTTTCCCCCTCCTTCCTTCCTCCCTTCCTTCTCCTTCCTTCTTCTTTCCCGCTCCTTCCCCTTCTTTCCCCCTCCTTCCTTCTTCCTTTCCCCCTCTTTCCTTCCTTCTGCCTTCCTTCCTTCTTTCCCACTCCTTCCCCTTCTTTCCCCCTCCTTCTTTGTCCTTCCTTCCCCCTCCCTTCCCCCTCCCTTCTTTCCCTCTCCTCCTTCCTTCTTTCTCCCTCCCTCCTTCCTTCTTTCCCCCTTTCCTTCCTTCCTTCCACCTCCTTCCTTTCCTTCCTTTCCTTCCCTGCTATCATTTCTCCCTCCTCCCTCTCCCCTTCTCTGCCTCTCCTTTCCTCTCCTCCCCTCCCCTCCCTCCTTCTCTCTTTCCTTCCTTCCATCTCCCCTCCCTCGTCCTCTCCCCCTTATTTCTCCTCTTATTTCCTTCTATCGTCTCCTGTCCTGTTTTTCTCTTCCTTCCCCTCTTCCTTCCTTCTTGTCTTCTCTTTCTCTGGTCTTCTTCTCTTCTCTTCTTTTTCCTCTTCTCCTCTTCTGTTTTCTCCAAACAGTATATTCTCACCCAAGGAGATGCCAGTCGGTCCTACGGAGGCTTCCTCCAGAAGATGGCAGAGAAGGCAGAGCTGGAACCGAAAGACGATGAAGACGACCTGGAGATGCTGCAAATTCGGGACCTGGTCTCCCACAGAGCGGAGGAGGAACCCGATCTGGCCTCCCTCAAGGTGGAGAGGAAGCGCTACGGGGGCTTCCTTCGTAGGTTCCCCAAGAGGGGCTCCGGGGTGGTGGGCACCGAGGAAGAGGAGGATGGGGGAGACCTGGAGGACCTACACAAACGTTACGGGGGCTTCATGCGCAAGATCCGTCCCAAACTCAAGTGGGACAAGCAGAAGCGCTACGGTGGGTTCCTGCGCCATCAGTTCAAGGTGACCACACGGTCAAAGGAAGGGCCCAAGGCCGCCTCTGTGGAGGTTGTTGACCTATAGAGGCTCAGAGCGCAGCAGACAAAGTCCTTCTCCAGCTCAAACCCTTCCCCAAAACTTGAGAGTTGTGGAGAGACAACCCCCCGAGCCCCCTGCCCTTCGCTTTCCCCCTTTCTTGTGCCAGCCCAGCCGTGCAGAGAATGCCCTGTTAAATCTGACCAGGGAGGACAGGGTTGGAGGGCAATGTGAACAAACCAGCATTGGTGGCTTAAGATTGAAACATGCTTTTGGGTTTGGGATGGTGGGCTTAGTCGGACCCCTCCCCCTGGTTGCATCTGTACCAGAAGCTAAGCTTGGTTAAATTAACTCCAGTGGTGGGATTCAGCCGGTTCGGACTAGTTTGTGGAAACCGGATGTTAAATTTACATCTGGTTCGCCGAACCAATAGCTGAAGCGACCTAGCTGGCTCTGCCCACCCCTCCCCACCTCTGCCAGGAGTCTCCACATGGCCTGTTTTGGATACAGGTAAGTGCAGGGCGTCGAGGCTCTGCTAGGGCGAAAAACAGGTTGAACCAGAAGGTTCAGGGGCCTGTTTCAGGCTTCTGGAGGACCTCCAAAGCCTGAGGAAGGCCATTTTGCCCTCCCAGAGTCCCGAGGGAAGCCTCAGGAATCTGGGGAAGGTGAAAAACAGCTCTCCTGGAAGTTCTAGTAGGCCATGCCCACCCAGCAACCGGACAGAGAACTGGGATTTTTTAAATCCCACCTCTGATTTAACACTTATATTTTCGGATTTAACACTTATATTTTGGTTCAGTTCTCTTCAGCCTCTAAAACAGAGGTGTCAAGACTGGTGGACTTCAACTCCCAGAATTCCCTAGCCAGCATAGGATATCTGGCTGGGGAATGCTGGGAGTTGAAGTCCACAAGTCTTAAAATGGTCAATGTTGAATAAGGCAGTTTGTTCAGTAAGTCATGCCCGATTTTACGGTCTCTCCCCCCCACCACACAGCTGTTAAACATAATGGGGCAGTCATTAAGTGAATCATGTGGTCATTAAGTGAATCCACCTTCGACTTTTGAGGTTTTCATGTTGGGACCCAGCCTGAAAGGTGGCACAGGGCCATCACTTGACTCCAGGATGCTGCAATTGACGTAAATATATGCCAGTTTCCAAGTCCCAGAATGTTGATTACACGTCCGTGGACGTGCTGTGACGGTTGTAAGTGTGAGGACCAGTTGTAAGACCCTTCTTTCCATGTCTCCATAACTTTGAACGGTTGCTAAACCAACCGTTGTAAATCAAGGACTATCTGTTTGCCTTTCCTGCCTAATTAGGCCAGAAGGCTAACAATGACCTCTAATAATATTAATAGTTATCCTGAACGTCCACAGAAGGGTTAAAGAAATCAATATGTGTCCCCCTCAGCGACTTAGAAAAACCCCTCCCTCTTTTTTCTGGCACGCCTGGCATCTAAAAAAAGAAGTGGAATTTTGATTGTGTAACTGCAGAAACCATTTTAATTTTTCTGACCCTCCTGGGAAAGTCCTTGATATCAATCGAAAACAGAATCGGAGACCTGGAAGGGACCTTGGAGGTCTTCTAGTCCAACCGCCTGTTCAAGTGGAAGACCTTATACCATTCTGGACAAATAGCTGTCCAGTCTCTTCTTAAACACCTCCAGGGATGGAAGCACCCACAACTTCTGGTGGCAAGCTGTTCCACTGGTTAATGGATCTCACTTCCAGGAAATTTTTCGTTATTTCTACATTGCTTCTCTCCTTGACTAGAACATAACAGAGTTGAAAGGGACCTTGTAGGTCATCTAGTCCAACTCCCCAACCCAAGTAGGAGACCCTACACCATTTCCGACAGATGACAGTCCAGTCTCTTCTTCAAAGCCTCCAGTGATGAAGCTCCCATAACCTCTGAAGGCAAATTCTGTTGCATCGGTTGATGGTTCTCCCTGTCAGAAAATCTCTCCTTATTTCTAGGTTGAATTTCTCCTTGATCAGTTTCCATCCATTGTTCCTTGTCTGGCCTCCAGGTGCTTTGGACAATAGCTTGACCCCTTCTTCCTCTCTGGGGTAGCCCCTCAAATATTGGAAGACTGCTATCCTGTCTCCCCTGGTCCTTCTCTTCCCTAGACTAGCCAGGCCCAGTTCCTAAAACCGTCCATCATATGTTTCAGCCTCCAGTCCCTTAATCACCTTTGCTGCTCTTCTCTGCACTCTTGTTAGAGTGTCAACCTCTTTTTTTTTTTTTAATAGTCTAGTGATATTTATAGTTTGATGGACCATATTGTGAGAAAATCTGTTTATATATAGTACCACAGAGTGGTGAACAAAGAGTCACCATGTGCTTTACTGCTCAACTGTTTAACTGTTAACAGGAAACAGAGAACTCTGCTTAGAGCGAAAGAACATAGAATATACACCATAGATCCACATTTGTAAACGCTGCCATCTACTGGCTGAATACTACTGTAGCTGTCACATAAAAATACATTCCAACAATGCATTCCAACACATGTTTTATCCATTGATTTCCGTCAACAATGCCCTTGGTAAGCTACATCAACACTGCACAATTCTAAATTAATTCTCTTGAATTCAGTGGGGCTTCCTCTCGCCTTAGAAACACTGAAAGCTGCAACTCACAATTTTCCTGGAAAAGCAACATCAAATCTCTCAATAGGAATAAATCAATCCGAGCCAAAACTCCCAGTGACTAAAGCAAGAAATTTTCCTTTCTTGTTTTCTTTGTTGAAAAGAAATGGCCATTAGTCTGATTTCTCATTCTATGCAAGTAGCCCTTGACTTACTACTGCAACTGAGCCCAACATTTCTATGGCTAAGCGAGTCCGTTGTTAAGTGTGCTTTCCCCCATTGTGCAGCCTTCTTAAGTGAATCATTGCCGTTGTTAAGTTAGTCACACAATTGTTAAGTGAATCTGGCTTCCCCGTTGATTTTGCTTGTCGGAAGGTTTCAAAAGTGGATCAAATGACCCTCGGGGACACTGTGACCATCATAAATAGGAACTAGTTGCCAACCCTCTGAATTTGGATCAAGTGACCCCATAGTAGTAGGGGGAGGCTGCAGTGGTGGGATTCAGCCAGTTTGCACCACTTTGGGAGATCCAGTTGTTAACTTTCTGAGCAGTTTCCAACTGGTTGTTGGAAGAACTCATAAGGGCAGAGAACCGGTTGTTAAATTATTTGAATCCCACTACTGGGCAGCTGCAATGGTCATAAGTGTGAAAAATTGTCATTAATTACATTTTTCAGTGTTGTTGTAACTGTCAGGATTCTGACAGTTACCCCTAATTAAATCATGAGTCTCGAGCCAAACTTCCAAAACTTCATTTAAAAGCCATAGAAATATTTCCTGAGTTGACATTCGGCTCCCCTCACTTCTTGAAGGTGACTTCAAAACAAATTTACTGCAGGTATAGGACTTCGGGTTGCAAACCCTCCTCCCTTTCTGCCATGTCAACCTGAGTTTTCTCTCCATGTATTCCAGTTGTCAGGAAGTGATTGAAGAGGCCAGATGTTCCAGTAAGGATGATGAATAATGAGACTCAGCGAGCTGTCAGGATTCCAGCAGTTACCCCCATTTAAATCGTGAGTCTCGAGCCAAACTTCCAAAACTTCAAAAGGATTTATTGGGAGTTAACATGTCAGCATTGCCTGAGTGTAGCCGACTCCGAGGCACATCATTCATTGTCACCCTTGACCCTGGTTTCCCCCGTATTCCCTGGGTGTATCATAATTCTTATTCTCCAATGGGACACTTCCATAGCCTAGAATCATCAATCAGGCTCTCCAGTTAGAATTTTGCACAGCAGAAACTTCAGTCACCTAGTTACTATCTTTGAAAACTATTTATGGAATGCACTTTCTTTATTTTTCTTATAATGGACTTTATTCAATTTTCAAAAGTTTTAGAAACATAAAATAAAATCATATACATCATTGTGTCAACGTCAGGACGTAATTTTCATTTCTTTATCATGTTTCTATACATACTTTCTTTCTTGTTACATTGCATTACCATTGTATATTCTTTCCCTTACTCTTATTACAAACTTACATATTTTCACCATATATTTCTATTTTCTTCACATTAGATGTAAACATTTCTGTACATAACTTCCTGTTCTTTACCTAATTACAACTTTAATTTCTTTTTATTCTTAAGCCATGCACACCAGGCATCACAGACTATACAGTATGTCGATTCCTCTTTATCTTTCAGTCTTAGTGTCAGCCTGTCCATCTCTGCACAGTCTAATATTTTACTTATAACTGCTCTTTCTGGTGGTACATTTCCCTGCTTATGGAATGCACTTTTGATTTCCAAGCTGCCGCACTGCTCCCCTCTCCTTTTGTTGGCAACTCTAAAAAGACCATAGGAATATTTTATGAATTGACATGCGTCATCTCTGCAAACATTGGGTGCAGATTGCTGTAAAGGGTCTCTTTTGCCTCAAACCCAGGTTTGTTGTGACATACAATAATATCCGGGGTGTTCCAGGTTGACAGACAGTGGCCAGGTTTGGTTGGCTTGACCAAATGATCAGTAGCAGCAGCAGCAGCAAGAGAAAAGAAATAAGAAATGGGAGTGAAAACCTTGGAAATTAAGCTTTGCATGTTGAAATACAGGTGCTTCTTGACTTAGGACCACAGCTGAGCTCAAAATTTCCTCTGCGAAGTGAGATAGTTGTTACCTGAGTTTTTGCCCCATTTTATGACCTCTCTTGCCATTATTAAGTTAGTCACATGGTTGTAAAACAAATCTGGCTTCCCCACTGACTTTGCTTGTCAGAACACTGCAACCATTATAAATATGAGTCACTTGCCTAACATTTGAATTTTGATGACATGACCATGGGGATGCAAGCAATGGTTGTAAGGGTGGAAAACGGTCATAAGCCATTGTAACTTCAGTCACTAAATGAACTGTTGTAAATTGAGGATTACCTGTATATGACAATCCAGGACAGTTGTTCATCTTCAGGTTCGATGGTAATAAGTATTAATGAGAATAGAATAGAATACTTTATTGGCCAAGCGTCATCAGACATACAAGGAATTTGTCTTGGTGCAAATACTCTTAGTATGCATAAAAGAAAAGATACATTCATCAGGAGTCGAGAGTCATAGTCATAGGGTACAATAAGCAATCAATCATACTAGGAAACAGTCAAGGAATTTAAGGGTGTTTGTGTTATGTAGGCACTGAATAATGGCCTTTTCTGATTTTCATATTTCCTTTGATCTTCCTATCTGTGAATTCATGAATTCCTCACTGCATGATCTGGGGAGAAGCTACCTTTCTACTAACTGAACGCCAGACTCTTCCACACAATTTTCTGTGGTCAAATTGCCACGGTCAACTTGCCATGGCCAACTCACCATGGTCAACTTGCCATCATTGCCAACTTGACATGCCAACATGCCATAGCCCATTTGCCATGGCCAACTCACCATCGTCGACTTTGCCACGGCCAACTTGCCATGCCAAACATGGTCAACTTGACATGGCCAACTTGACATGCCAACATGTCACCATCAACTTGTCATGGCCAACTTGTCATAGTCAACTTGCCATGGCTAACTCACCACGACCAACTTGCCACAGCTAACTTGCCACAGCCAACTTGTGATGGCCAACTCATCACGGTCATGTCATGACCAATTCACCATGCTCAACTTGTTAGCAGACTAACCTAAGACTTGCAGTGAGTCACTTAACTGTGGCAACAGAAGTCATAGAATGGGGCAAAGCTCAATTAACTGTCGCACTTAGCAACATAAATTTTGGGCTCAACTGTGGTCGTAAGTCAAAAACTGTTTGAACTTAGCAAATCCTAGCTTTCGGCGTAGTTTCTTTGGTTTTTATCCAGCATCTGCAAAGAGAGATGAGATGGAGGGTGAAGATCAAAAAATTCAAGGTGATGACAGGGCAAGATATTAGATTCTAAATTGACAGCAAACAGCACTCCTTACTAGCACTGATGATGTTGCCTAGCTGGGTCATGAAACATCTGCAAGAAAATAACTCAGCTCAGAGAGCACTAAGGACCCAACAGTCCTTGCCTTCCTCTCCTCCTCTTCCTCCTCTCCTTCCTTTTCACAAAACCCCACTCCCTTCTAGTACTGATGATGTTACCTAGCTGGATCATGAAACATCTGCCAGAAAACCACCAAGCTGAGAGAGCAACTGAACTACAAATATTGTCGATGTGTGCATAAGCCATTGCTGAGCCCTTCCCTGCATAGCTCTGAAGGTTCAAAGCCTGCTTCTAACTGTTGCGGGAACACACACACACACACGCACACACAAATATGCACAGCGACCCACAGTTCTCAGTTCTGGAGCCTTAACAGTCTTTCGCACAGGCAATGTTCTTTTGTGCCGAGTTTACAAGAGTTGTTTTGACTTGACATTTTTTTGCCCGTGTGTCGACCTGTGAACAGTGGGAATGTCCCTGTTTTGTGATGGGGCCACCATTCTGCCACCTTCCATCGTGGGCTTCTGAGGCCCAGTTTCTTTTTTCTCCCACCACCATAATGGGTTCTCTCTGGCCTGGCTGTCTTTTATCCAGGTTAAACTGTGGCTTGCTGTAATGTGAAACATAACCTTTCCCCCTCCTTCTAAGCAACTGGTGATGGAATATAGGTAGTCCTTGACTTATAACCATTCATTTAATGACTGTTCAAAGTTATAGCAGCCCTGAAAAAAGTCATCTATGACCAGATTTTCACACTTACAACCAGGGGTGGGATTCAAATATTTTAACAACCGGATCTATGGGCATGGCTTAGTTGGTGGGTGTGGCTTGGTGGTCATGTGACTGGGTGGACATGGCTTGGTGGTCATGTTATTGAGTGGGCATGGCCAACTCAATATCACTCACATCGAGGCACGCATCTCCTCGCCTGGCCTCTCGTGACTGTGGGGATGCTGCAACAGTCGTAAGTGTGAAAAAGGGTCATACATCACTGTTTTCAGTGTCATTGTAACTTTGGATGGTCCCTCCACACAAGCAAAGTACCAGCAAAGGAGGGAAAAAAAACTCCAGAGAAGTTCCTGAGACAGGAAGTCTAGTCCTGCCAAGAATGTAATAAGGGTTAACGGAGAGGCAGTTTCTGTAAGCAACACCAGAATGTTTCCTTTTTGCCTCCCTTACAGGATTAGTCCAGTAATTTCTTCTAACAACCGGTTCTCCGAACTGCTTAGAATGTTAACAACCGGTTCTAGCGAAAAGGTGCAAACTGGTAGAATCCCACCCCTGCTTACAACAGTTACTGCATTCCTGTGATCGTATGATCAATATTTGTATGCTTGGCAACTGACTCATATTTATGACCGCTGCATTTTCCTGGGGTCCTGTGGGCCCCTTTTGTGTCCTTCTGACAAGCCAGATCAATGGGGAAGCCAGAGTTGTTACTAACTTAATAACTGCAGAGATTCACTTAACAACGGTGGCAAGAAAAGTTGTAAAATGGGGCAAAACTCACTTAAGGACTCCCTTGCTCAGCAACAGAAATTTGTGGTTTAATTGTGGTCGTAAATCAAGGATTATTTGTAGTTTCCCAGGCCTAAGTGAAGAGAGATTCAGGCTTCCTTTCAGTGGGGCAGTTAGAGCTGAGCTTGAAAAAATCCAGCCATTTTGGGTCTCTGCTGCCATCTAGACGTTTGTGATGGGACATTCTTTTTTTTTTGATACAGGTAAGCCTTGACTTATAATCATAATGAAACCACTATGGATCATAAGTTGTGATGGTCATAAGACATATTATCCACATGATCAACCCAAATTTTATGACCTTTTGCAAACATTGAAAAAAGTTGATAAAATCAAGTCATATAAGTGACTCACTATATGGTTCATGGCTGAAATGGGTAGACTCCATTATAAGATGCGTGGATTTGCTCGGGTATTCTGGGAATTGAAGTCCACACATCTTAAAAATCCCCACATTTGGAAAAAAAAACTCAACCCAACTGCTGTAGGCCATAACAGAAACCTAGAGAGCAACCGAGCATAACAGATAATCAGAGTTGGAAGGAACCCTGTAGGTCATCTAGTCCAACCCCCCACCCAAGGAAGAGACCTGACACCATTTCTGACAAATGGCAGTCCAGTCTCCTCTTCTCAAGTGATGACACTCCCACAACTTCTGAGGGCAACTTCTGTTCCATTGGTTGATTGTTCTCACTGTCAGAAAGTTTCTTCTTATTTCCAGGTTGAATCTCTCCTTGTTCAGTTTCCATCCATTATTCTTTGTCTGGCCTTTGGGTGCTTTAAAAAATAGCTTGACCCCTTCCTCCTCTCTGGGGCAGCCCCTCAAATATTGGAAGATGCTCTCCTGTCTCCCCTGGTCCTTCTCTTCACTAGACTAGCCAGGCCCAGTTCCTGCAACTATTCATTGTATGTTTTAGCCTCCAGTCCCCTCACCATCCTGGTTGCTCTTCTCTGCACTTTTTCTAGAGTCTCAACATCTTTTTTATAATGTGGTGACCAAAACTGGATGCAGTACTCTAGGTGTGGTCTTACTAAGGCTTTATAGACTGGTATTAGTACTTCTCTTCATCTTGACTGTATCCCTCTGTTAATGCAACTTAGGATTGCATTGGCTTTTTA
This sequence comes from Hydrophis major, assembly GCA_033807585.1. Lineage (NCBI taxonomy): Eukaryota > Metazoa > Chordata > Lepidosauria > Squamata > Elapidae > Hydrophis > Hydrophis major. The sequence continues at coordinate 260,496,974 of CM066330.1, forward strand.
AGCTACTACTGTACATTGCTGGTTCCTATTTAGTTGGTTGTCCACTAAGACTCCAAGATCCTTCTCACAGTTCCTGCTATTGAGCCTGGTTTCACCCAGTCTGTATGTGTCCTTTTGGTTTTTCTTGCCTAAGTGTAAGACTTTACTTTTTTCTACATTGAATTTCATTTTGTTTGATAGGGCCCAAGGTTCTAGTCTGTCAAGATCCATCTGGATCTTCAGCCTATCTTCTTAGGTGTTAGCTATTCCTGCCAGCTTAGTATCACCTGCAAATTTGGTAAGTTCCCCTTCTAGTCCCTCATCTAAGTTGTCAATGAAGATATTGAAGAGTCCTGGGCCTAAGACGGAACCTTGTGGTACTCCACTGTTTCCTTCCCTCTGTGTAGACTTAGACCCGTTAAGCATGTATTTATTGTAAGCAAAAAGTCATTTTTTTCAGTGAATGCATCCTGTGTAAATTAGATATTTTGAAGACAAAGATTATGCTCTGATTCATTTCTCTTTTCCCCCCCTTTTGCTATTTTCCTGGCTTGGATCCATTGGGGTGAGATTAAAGGATTGCGCATTCAGAAAAAAAGTAAAATTTCCAGGAAACTACAGGCCCAGTTCATCCACTCATGCCCTCTGGATTTGTACATATAACATCATGCAAATTTTTCCTTAAATTTCCACAAATGTTTACATTTTGTGTTAAATCCACAAGTGGTTTTAATGATTAGGAATTGGTAGAACGAATCAATAAATATTTGCAATGTCTAGTTTGGATGCTGCAAAAAGGTTGTAAATTGGGCATGACTACTTAACCACCTTGCTTAACGACATAAATTTTGGCCCCTATTTTGGTTGTAAGTGGAGGGCTAGCCGAGTAATGCACAGTGAAACCCCAAGGTCTAATCCAATGGTTGAATTCGAACTCTGCACCGCTTGGGTCAGCACTTCCCCTGCCAAAATCTCTTCCTGTCCTTAGTGATGTTCTTCTTCTTTTTAATGTGTGTCCTGGTTCTTTTGGGGTGAGAGGCAAATTTATTCTGCAATTTTCAAGAAGAAAAGTGAAGTGAAACAAAACAGCAGAGAGTCTGGCATGCCAGAAATATGGTTGTATGTCTCCCCCTCATTCTTTGCTCTGCGATAAATAAAATTATTGTATTAGTGTCTGTCTCTGAGCTTTCTTTTAATTAATTCTGAAATTATATATACATATACATCTATCTATCTATCTATCTATCTATCTATCTATCTATCTATCTATCTATCTATCTATCTATCTATCTGTCATCTATCTTTCATCTCTCTCTCTCTCTATCTGTCATCTATCTGTCATCTATCTATCTATCTATCTATCTATCTATCTATCTGTCATCTATCTTTCATCTCTCTCTCTCTCTCTATCTGTCATCTATCTTTCATCTATCTATCTATCTATCTATCTATCTATCTATCTATCTATCTATCTATCTATCTATCTATCATCTATTATCTCTTTCTCTTTATCTCTATCTACCTACCTATCTATCTGTGTCTGTCTATCTGTCTGTCTGTCTGTCTGTCTGTCTGTCTGTCATCTATCTTTCATCTCTCTCTCTCTCTCTCTATCTGTCATCTATCTTTCATCTATCTATCTATCTATCTATCTATCTATCTATCTATCTATCTATCTTCTATCTATCTATCTATCTATCTATCTATCTATCTATCTATCTTTCATCTCTCTCTCTCTCTCTCTCTCTCTCTCTCTCTCTCTCTATCAAATAACCTGTTTCCCCAAAAATATAACTTACTCTAAAAGTAAGTCCTAGCTTGATTTTGACACATGTGCTCAATATTAGCCCTACCCCCCCAAAATAAGCCCTAATTAAGATCCTGCCTACTCCAGAGTGGACAGATAAAAATTAAGCTAGGGTGGGAATGGGATGGAGGGGTGGAGCTGCCCTACTGCTTACCTTTGGACAGTTGCAGCAAGGCCTCACAGCCCCCAACACCTGTCTTGCTGGTCCATTTCTTCTGCAGCTGGCAAGGCTGGGAAGGCTTTCCTGAAGGCCTCTGGAGCTGATAACAAAGCTGTGGATCGATCCAGAGCTCTGTTATCAGCTGCAGAGGCCTTCAGGAAAGCCTTGCCAGCTGCAGAAGAAGAAATTCTTGAAGGCCTCTGACAGCGAAAAGGAGGTTGGAGGCGATGCACGCAAGTGAGGTTAGTCACTGGATGCCATCCCCCAAAATAAGACCTGGTGCCTTTTTTTGTGCCAAAAAATATATAAAATAGGGTCTTATTTTCGGGGAAATGCATATATATATATATATATATATATATATGTTCTGTCTCACTTTTCTTCTTTCCAAAAAGATGAAAGAATACAAACTCACACAAACACAGGCAGGCAAGCTGGCTCGGACTTCACAGAGTTAATTCTTTGGAACTGATAATGTCCTTGGCATTCCAACACACTCTGCCTGCCAAGTCCGAACTGATAACAAATAAAAAGCTACTCACTGAAAATTACAAGGCAGACCACAAAAATCATTCCCAAAGAAAACCTGAAGTAAGATCAAACTTTGTCCTGTACAAAGTTTCAGGAGAAAACACACCCACTTTTATCCCCTGTGGGGTGTGGCTCAATGACTCAACTCACTCTCTGACCCTCCCACGCCTCCTACGTTGCTGTTCACATTTCTCCCTGCGACGCTGCTTAGGATCAAGCCAACATTCTTCCTCTTTACTCCCTGTCAGAGGCTGCTCCCATATGCCTTCCTCCTGATTAATCTCAGGTTATTCCTCTCGGTTGTCTGATGGAACCTGAGGCATTGCCAGAGAGGAAGGTCCTGGGGAGGAAGCCATTCCCAGCTCTTCCTCCTCATTTTCCAGGTCTTCTTCCTCTAACAGCATAGGCTCGGGAATCAGGGCCACAACATATATATGTTTTCTTAAGTTTTTGCGGGTACTTACATGTATGGTATTCAGTTTTGTTCGGGTATTTTCCCATGTCATTATAGTTGTGCTTTTAAAGTTGTAGCAACGTTTCGGCAGAATCTCATCTGCCATCATCAGGCTTCTGTATTGACACACAGATGAACACAATACAGAAGCCTGATGATGGCAGATGAGATTCTGCCGAAACGTTGCTACAACTTTGTACAAAATGTTGCTACAACTACCAGTGGTGGGATTCAATTTTTTTTACTACCAGTTCTGTGGGCATGGCTTGGTATGCATGGCAGGGGAAGGATATAGTAAGATCTCCAGTCAGAGGGGGTATTTGCCAGTTCTGAACATTTCTACTCAAAATTTCCACTATCGGTTCTCCAGAACTAGTCAGAACCTGCTGAATACCACCTCTGCAAAGAACATATACACTTTAGATCCAAACCTGTAAACAATGCCATCTACTGGCTGAATACTCCTGTAGTTGTTGCATAAAAATACATCCCAACAATGAATTCCAAAACATCCTTTATCCATAATAATTGATTTCTGTCAACAATGCCCTTGGTAAGCTACGCCAGCGTTGCACAATTCTAAATATTTAACATATTTTTTATAGTGTGGTGACCAAAACTGGATGCAGTACTCTAGGTGTGGTCTTACTAAGGCTTTAATAGGGTGGTATTAGTACAGTATCTCCCTTGACCTCCCTCTGTTCATGCAATGGCAGAAGTGGCTGCACAAATCTACATGGTCACTAGATGGCAGCCAAACCATAGCGAAAAACTAGCATTTTGCTGCCACCAAGTGGCTGTGGCATTTTGCCACATTTGCTTTCTTCAAAAAAAGAATGCAGATCGTTCTTGACTTACAACCTTTCTTTTAGTGACAGTTCAAAGTTACATTTTCACACTTACGACCATTTTTCACACTTACGACTGTTTTCATCATCCCTGTGGTCACAGGATCAAAATTCAGCCGCTTGGCAACTGATTCATGTTTATGACAGTTGCAGTTTCCCCGGGAGGCCACCTGATCCCCTTTTGCCACCTTGGGACAAACAAAATCCACAGGGATTTGGGACTCATCACCTCTTCAGTCGAGGAATAACAGAATCACAGAGTTGGAAGGGATCTTGTAGGTCATCTAGTCCAATCCCCCGCCCAAGCAGGAGACCCTACACCATTTCTGACAGAGGGCAGTCCAGTCCCTTCTTGAAAGTCTCAAGTGATGAAGCTCCCATAAACTTCCGAAGGCAACTTCTGTCCCATCGGTTGATGGTTCTCCCTGTCAGAAAATATCTCCTTATTTCCAGGTTGAATCTCTCTCCTTGAACAGTTTCTTGTGGACTTGTGGACAGTTGGACTTTCTTGGAGTTGCTGCTGTTTTCCTTTTGAAAACATTTTGCTTCGCTTCCAAGAAGCTTCTTTGGTTCTTTGCCCCGAGGTAAACTTCTTGGATGAGAAGAAAAAGAAATTGGAAAAGCCAACTGCCTTTAAAAATAAATAGGACGACCAGATTTAAGAACAGTTTTTATCCAAGTGCAGTTTTGAGTTTGAATGCAGGGTCATAAGATTTATGTGGAAGTGAATGGCTGAGAGTAATGGGGTTTTACATTTTTAAGTTGCATGGAGATCATTGTATGGTCGGTTGTGTTTAGTTTTAATTTAATTTAATTTTTTTTTTCTTTTAGTGGTGTTTGTCCAGTTTTTACTTGTGGAAGAGCACCTCATTTCGTTGCACCCGCTTGCGAGTGTAATGACAAATAAACTCTTATGTCTTATGTCTAAATAGCACTGTTGGGATGATTTTCAGCAGCATTGACTCATCCAACGAAAGGCATATGATAAAATTGCATGCAGATCTGCCTTTCCTCCTGCTCCTTCTGGGAGCAGAGGGCTCTTCTCTCCACCTACACCCCCTGCTCCAAAAAGAGGAACCAATCCAGCCGAAGCAGAAGCATTGGTTGTTATGGTTACTACAGGGAGAATTTTGCAAAAGAAAAAAAAAAGAAAAAGAAAAAAAGGCGGTTAATGTTAAGCCGGAGACAGAGCAAGGAAACCACGGCCTCAAGGTCACTCCGCTCCGATTGGGCCGGGTTCACGCTGCTCCTACTTCTTTACCCATCACTTAGCTCCCACCTTAGAAACAGTTTCCGAGGACGACAAAACTGTTTCTATGGCGATTGCGGAAGATTCTGTGCCTGGCAGTTTTGCAAAGGTGGAAGATGGAAACAAGGAAGTGCGTTCTTAGTGGATGCAGGGCTTGGAGGAGCGGGTTGGGGGCGGGGGTGGGGGGCAGAGGAAGCCCCGCCCCCTTTCAGCTAGGATGTTGCTGTGAAGGTGAACGACTGCGGCATTCTGCAATTTGGCCAATTTTTGGCTTCTTGCGTGGTTGTAGATGCTGAATAGGAGTGAGCTGTATAGCACTTTGGCCCTGACTTAGGCATGAAAGCCAACTGGGTGACTTGAAGCCAGTCACCAGGAGAGTGGGAGTTTTAGTTCAGAAGCAGGAAAGCCGACTGGGTGACTTTGTACCGATTCCCAGGAGACAGTGAGTTCTAGTCCAACCTTAGACATAAAAGTTGGCTGGGTGACTTTGGACCAATTACTAGGAGACAGTGAGTTCTAGTCCAACCTTAGACATGAAACCTGGCTGTGTGATTTTGGGCCAATCACTAGGAGATGGTGAGTTCTAGTCTTGCCTTAGGCAAGAAAGCTAGCTGGGGGCCTTTGGACCAATTACCAGGAGATGGTGAGTTCTAGTTCACCCTAAGCATGAAAGCCAGCTGACTTTGGACCAATTACCAGAAGATGGTGTGTGCTTCTAGTGCCAACTTAGACATGAAACCCAGCTGGATGACTTTGGGCCAATCACCAGGAGATGGTGAGTTCTAGTCCCACCTTAGGTATGAAAGCTGATTGTATCACTTTGGCCAATCACCAAGAGACGGAGAGTTCTAGTCCCGCCTTAGCCATGAAACCCAGCTGGGTGACTTTGGGCCCATCATCAGAAGACAGTAAGTTCTAGTCCCTCCTTTGACCTGAAAGCCATCTGGGTGACTTCAAGCCAGTCCCTCTCCCTCTCAGTCCAACCCACCTCGCAGGGTTGTTGTTGTCATAAGGAAACGAGGAGGTAGAAGAAGGATTAGGTATGTTCACTACTTTGATTTATGTATAAAAATAATAAAGGCGGGATATGAATGTGTGCGTATATATAAAAACTCTTTATAGAGTTTGTTAGGAAAGATGATAAAAAAATGGCACAGTTGCTGACAGATTAAAAAAAAAAACTTGCTTCCATGTTTAAAGGATTAATTCTCTGGATGTCAAAAAAAAAAATCAAGATGGCAGCCATGCCCATGCTTTTGAAGCCCCCCCTGGCCTTATTTGCAGGTTGGTGCAACACACTTTAAGACAAGAGCAGATCTTGGACCTCAAGAGTTGTGGCTGCCATCTTGAATTTCTTTGCTCCATCCTCAACAGTCCTGCAAAATAGGCCGATCGCAGAGAAACCAAGTTCAGCCATTCCTTTAACATGGTCAAAACTGTTTTGCTTTTCTTTGCAAATGTTCCTGGATCAAACTACGGTCTGTCTCAGCAACTGGAGGCTTGGATAATCCGGGATCTGAGTTCGAGAAATAGCAACTGGTCAAAAGTCAAGGAGAACCACTCTGGATTCAAGTTTGAGCATAGCTGGGGCAATGGCACCCTCCAGTGGTAGGTACATCAGTTACAAGGACAGAGGGGGAAAAAAAAATAAGGACTTCAAGTCCCAGAATTCTTCAGTCAGATTAAGAAACTCCAGTGAAATGAATGTAGCACTGGCCTTGAGAACAGGGTGGAAGAGATGAGGGGGTCATTCAGGCCTGGGAAAACTGGACAAGGGCAAGAAAAAGAGTCAGAAGACACCCTCCCCAGCCTATTCCTTGGGGCCAAGAACGTTTGGGGTGGGATCCTATCAAGATTCTCTTAATATATACCCTACAAGTATATCATGAGTTTTGGATATCAACTATCTGCTGGTTGTCTGGTGTCTCGTAATCCACTTATTGGGGAAAAAAAACCTCAATACATAACTGAGAACAGAAAAAAAATATTGGGATAGAATGAAGGGTGGGTGGATTAGGTTACAACAGGGAGCTGGAGGGAGGGAGGAAGGAGGGAAGGAGGGAGGGAAGGAAGGAAGGAATGGGTAAGGGTTGGGACAAAAGGAAGGAGGGAAGGAAGGAGGGAAGGAAGGAAGGAATGGGTTAGGGTTGGGACAAAAGGAAGGAGGGAAGGAGGGAGGGAAGGAAGGAAGGAATGGGTAAGGGTTGGGACAAAAGGAAGGAGGGAAGGAGGGAGGGAAGGAAGGAAGGAATGGGTTAGGGTTGGGACAAAAGGAAGGAGGGAAGGAGGGAGGGAAGGAAGGAAGGAATGGGTTAGGGTTGGGACAAAAGGAAGGAGGAAAGGAGGGAGGGAAGGAAGGAAGGAATGGGTAAGGGTTGGGACAAAAGGAAGGAGGAAAGGAGGGAGGGAAGGAAGGAAGGAATGGGTAAGGGTTGGGACAAAAGGAAGGAGGAAAGGAGGGAGGGAAGGAAGGAAGGAATGGGTAAGGGTTGGGACAAAAGGAAGGAGGAAAGGAGGGAGGGAAGGAAGGAAGGAAGGAATGGGTAAGGGTTGGGACAAAAGGAAGGAGGAAAGGAGGGAGGGAAGGAAGGAAGGAATGGGTAAGGGTTGGGACAAAAGGAAGGAGGGAAGGAGGGAGGGAAGGAAGGAATGGGTAAGGGTTGGCACAAAAGGAAGGAGGAAAGGAGGGAGGGAAGGAAGGAAGGAAGGAATGGGTAAGGGTTGGGACAAAAGGAAGGAGGAAAGGAGGGAGGGAAGGAAGGAAGGAAAGAATGGGTAAGGGTTGGGACAAAAGGAAGGAGGGAAGGAGGGAGGGAAGGAAGGAAGGAAGGAATGGGTAAGGGTTGGGAGAAAAGGAAGGAGGGAAGGAGGGAGGGAAGGAAGGAAGGAAGGAATGGGTAAGGGTTGGGACAAAAGGAAGGAGGGAAGGAGGGAGGGAAGGAAGGAAGGAATGGGTAAGGGTTGGGACAAAAGGAAGGAGGGAAGGAGGGAGGGAAGGAAGGAATGGGTTAGGGTTGGGACAAAAGGAAGGAGGGAAGGAGGGAGGGAAGGAAGGAAGGAAGGAAGGAATGGGTAAGGGTTGGGACAAAAGGAAGGAGGGAAGGAGGGAGGGAAGGAAGGAAGGAATGGGTAAGGGTTGGGACAAAAGGAAGGAGGAAAGGAGGGAGGGAAGGAAGGAAGGAATGGGTAAGGGTTGGGACAAAAGGAAGGAGGGAAGGAGGAAGGGAAGGAAGGAAGGAAGGAATGGGTAAGGGTTGGGACAAAAGGAAGGAGGGAAGGAGGGAGGGAAGGAAGGAAGGAATGGGTAAGGGTTGGGACAAAAGGAAGGAGGGAAGGAGGGAGGGAAGGAAGGAAGGAAGGAAGGAATGGGTAAGGGTTGGGACAAAAGGAAGGAGGAAAGGAGGGAGGGAAGGAAGGAAGGAATGGGTAAGGGTTGGGACAAAAGGAAGGAGGAAAGGAGGGAGGGAAGGAAGGAAGGAATGGGTAAGGGTTGGGACAAAAGGAAGGAGGAAAGGAGGGAGGGAAGGAAGGAAGGAATGGGTAAGGGTTGGGACAAAAGGAAGGAGGGAAGGAGGGAGGGAAGGAAGGAAGGAATGGGTAAGGGTTGGGACAAAAGGAAGGAGGAAAGGAGGGAGGGAAGGAAGGAAGGAAGGAAGGAAGGAATGGGTAAGGGTTGGGACAAAAGGAAGGAGGGAAGGAGGGAGGGAAGGAAGGAAGGAATGGGTTAGGGTTGGGACAAAAGGAAGGAGGAAAGGAGGGAGGGAAGGAAGGAAGGAAGGAATGGGTAAGGGTTGGGACAAAAGGAAGGAGGAAAGGAGGGAGGGAAGGAAGGAAGGAATGGGTAAGGGTTGGGACAAAAGGAAGGAGGAAAGGAGGGAGGGAAGGAAGGAAGGAAGGAAGGAATGGGTAAGGGTTGGGACAAAAGGAAGGAGGGAAGGAGGGAGGGAAGGAAGGAAGGAATGGGTAAGGGTTGGGACAAAAGGAAGGAGGGAAGGAGGGAGGGAAGGAAGGAAGGAAGGAATGGGTAAGGGTTGGGACAAAAGGAAGGAGGGAAGGAGGGAGGGAAGGAAGGAAGGAAGGAATGGGTAAGGGTTGGGACAAAAGGAAGGAGGGAAGGAGGGAGGGAAGGAAGGAAGGAAGGAATGGGTAAGGGTTGGGACAAAAGGAAGGAGGGAAGGAGGGAAGGAAGGAAGGAATGGGTAAGGGTTGGGACAAAAGGAAGGAGGGAAGGAGGGAGGGAAGGAAGGAAGGAATGGGTAAGGGTTGGGACAAAAGGAAGGAGGAAAGGAGGGAGGGAAGGAAGGAAGGAAGGAAGGAATGGGTAAGGGTTGGGACAAAAGGAAGGAGGAAAGGAGGGAGGGAAGGAAGGAAGGAATGGGTAAGGGTTGGGACAAAAGGAAGGAGGGAAGGAAGGAGGGAAGGAAGGAAGGAATGGGTTAGGGTTGGGACAAAAGGAAGGAGGGAAGGAGGGAGGGAAGGAAGGAAGGAAGGAATGGGTAAGGGTTGGCACAAAAGGAAGGAGGAAAGGAGGGAGGGAAGGAAGGAAGGAAGGAATGGGTAAGGGTTGGGACAAAAGGAAGGAGGAAAGGAGGGAGGGAAGGAAGGAAGGAAGGAATGGGTAAGGGTTGGGACAAAAGGAAGGAGGGAAGGAGGGAGGGAAGGAAGGAAGGAAGGAATGGGTAAGGGTTGGGAGAAAAGGAAGGAGGGAAGGAGGGAGGGAAGGAAGGAAGGAAGGAATGGGTAAGGGTTGGGACAAAAGGAAGGAGGGAAGGAGGGAGGGAAGGAAGGAAGGAATGGGTAAGGGTTGGGACAAAAGGAAGGAGGGAAGGAGGGAGGGAAGGAAGGAATGGGTTAGGGTTGGGACAAAAGGAAGGAGGGAAGGAGGGAGGGAAGGAAGGAAGGAAGGAAGGAATGGGTAAGGGCTGGGACAAAAGGAAGGAGGGAAGGAGGGAGGGAAGGAAGGAAGGAATGGGTAAGGGTTGGGACAAAAGGAAGGAGGAAAGGAGGGAGAGAAGGAAGGAAGGAATGGGTAAGGGTTGGGACAAAAGGAAGGAGGGAAGGAGGGAAGGAAGGAAGGAAGGAAGGAATGGGTAAGGGTTGGGACAAAAGGAAGGAGGGAAGGAGGGAGGGAAGGAAGGAAGGAAGGAATGGGTAAGGGTTGGGACAAAAGGAAGGAGGAAAGGAGGGAGGGAAGGAAGGAAGGAATGGGTAAGGGTTGGGACAAAAGGAAGGAGGAAAGGAGGGAGGGAAGGAAGGAAGGAATGGGTAAGGGTTGGGACAAAAGGAAGGAGGAAAGGAGGGAGGGAAGGAAGGAAGGAATGGGTAAGGGTTGGGACAAAAGGAAGGAGGAAAGGAGGGAGGGAAGGAAGGAAGGAATGGGTAAGGGTTGGGACAAAAGGAAGGAGGAAAGGAGGGAGGGAAGGAAGGAAGGAAGGAATGGGTAAGGGTTGGGACAAAAGGAAGGAGGGAAGGAGGGAGGGAAGGAAGGAAGGAATGGGTAAGGGTTGGGACAAAAGGAAGGAGGAAAGGAGGGAGGGAAGGAAGGAAGGAAGGAAGGAATGGGTAAGGGTTGGGACAAAAGGAAGGAGGAAAGGAGGGAGGGAAGGAAGGAAGGAATGGGTAAGGTTTGGGACAAAAGGAAGGAGGAAAGGAGGGAGGGAAGGAAGGAAGGAAGGAAGGAATGGGTAAGGGTTGGGACAAAAGGAAGGAGGGAAGGAGGGAGGGAAGGAAGGAAGGAATGGGTAAGGGTTGGGACAAAAGGAAGGAGGGAAGGAGGGAGGGAAGGAAGGAAGGAATGGGTAAGGGTTGGGACAAAAGGAAGGAGGAAAGGAGGGAGGGAAGGAAGGAAGGAAGGAAGGAATGGGTAAGGGTTGGGACAAAAGGAAGGAGGAAAGGAGGGAGGGAAGGAAGGAAGGAATGGGTAAGGGTTGGGACAAAAGGAAGGAGGAAAGGAGGGAGGGAAGGAAGGAAGGAAGGAAGGAAGGAAGGAATGGGTAAGGGTTGGGACAAAAGGAAGGAGGGAAGGAGGGAGGGAAGGAAGGAAGGAATGGGTAAGGGTTGGGACAAAAGGAAGGAGGGAAGGAGGGAGGGAAGGAAGGAAGGAAGGAATGGGTAAGGATTGGGACAAAAGGAAGGAGGGAAGGAGGGAGGGAAGGAAGGAAGGAATGGGTAAGGGTTGGGACAAAAGGAAGGAGGGAAGGAGGGAGGGAAGGAAGGAAGGAATGGGTAAGGGTTGGGACAAAAGGAAGGAGGGAAGGAGGGAGGGAAGAAAGGAAGGAGGGAAGGGGAAGGGAGGGAGGGAAGGAAAGAGTGGGTTAGGATTGGAAAGGAAGGAAAGGAAGGAAGGAAATGGTTGGGACAAAAGGAAGGAGGGAAGGAGGGAGGGAAGGAAGGAAGGAGGGAAGGGGGAGGGAGGGAGGGAAGGAAAGAGTGGGTTAGGATTGGAAAGGAAGGAAAGGAAGGAAAGGAAGGAAAGGAAATGGATGGGTAAGGATTGGGACAAAAGGAAGGAGGGAAGGAGGGAGGGAAGGAAGGAAGGAAGGAATGGGTAAGGGTTGGGACAAAAGGAAGGAGGGAAGGAGGGAGGGAAGGAAGGAAGGAAGGAAGGAATGGGTAAGGGTTGGGACAAAAGGAAGGAGGCAAGGAGGGAGGGAAGGAAGGAAGGAATGGGTAAGGGTTGGGACAAAAGGAAGGAGGAAAGGAGGGAGGGAAGGAAGGAAGGAATGGGTAAGGGTTGGGACAAAAGGAAGGAGGAAAGGAGGGAGGGAAGGAAGGAAGGAATGGGTAAGGGTTGGGACAAAAGGAAGGAGGAAAGGAGGGAGGGAAGGAAGGAAGGAATGGGTAAGGGTTGGGACAAAAGGAAGGAGGAAAGGAGGGAGGGAAGGAAGGAAGGAATGGGTAAGGGTTGGCACAAAAGGAAGGAGGAAAGGAGGGAGGGAGGGAAGGAAGGAATGGGTAAGGGTTGGGACAAAAGGAAGGAGGGAAGGAGGGAGGGAAGGAAGGAAGGAGGGAAGGGGCAGGGAGGGAGGGAAGGAAAGAGTGGGTTAGGATTGGAAAGGAAGGAAAGGAAGGAAGGAAATGGTTGGGTAAGGGTTGGGACAAAAGGAAGGAGGAAAGGAGGGAGGGAAGGAAGGAAGGAATGGGTAAGGGTTGGGACAAAAGGAAGGAGGGAAGGAGGGAGGGAAGGAAGGAAGGAATGGGTAAGGGTTGGGACAAAAGGAAGGAGGGAAGGAGGGAGGGAAGGAAGGAAGGAATGGGTAAGGGTTGGGACAAAAGGAAGGAGGGAAGGAGGGAGGGAAGGAAGGAAGGAGGGAAGGGGGAGGGAGGGAGGGAAGGAAAGAGTGGGTTAGGATTGGAAAGGAAGGAAAGGAAGGAAGGAAATGGTTGGGACAAAAGGAAGGAGGGAAGGAGGGAGGGAAGGAAGGAAGGAGGGAAGGGGGAGGGAGGGAGGGAAGGAAAGAGTGGGTTAGGATTGGAAAGGAAGGAAAGGAAATGGATGGGTAAGGGTTGGGACAAAAGGAAGGAGGGAAGGAGGGAGGGAAGGAAGGAGGGAGGGAGGGAAGGAAGGAAGGAATGGGTAAGGGTTGGGACAAAAGGAAGGAGGGAAGGAGGGAGGGAAGGAAGGAAGGAGGGAAGGGGGAGGGAGGGAGGGAAGGAAAGAGTGGGTTAGGATTGGAAAGGAAGGAAAGGAAGGAAAGGAAATGGTTGGGACAAAAGGAAGGAGGAAAGGAGGGAGGGAAGGAAGGAAGGAGGGAAGGGGGAGGGAGGGAGGGAAGGAAAGAGTGGGTTAGGATTGGAAAGGAAGGAAAGGAAGGAAGGAAATGGTTGGGACAAAAGGAAGGAGGAAAGGAGGGAGGGAAGGAAGGAAGGAGGGAAGGGGGAGGGAGGGAGGGAAGGAAAGAGTGGGTTAGGATTGGAAAGGAAGGAAAGGAAGGAAGGAAATGGTTGGGACAAAAGGAAGGAGGGAAGGAGGAAGGAAGGAAGGAAGGAGGGAAGGGGGAGGGAGGGAGGGAAGGAAAGAGTGGGTTAGGATTGGAAAGGAAGGAAAGGAAGGAAGGAAATGGTTGGGTAAGGGTTGGGACAAAAGGAAGGAGGGAAGGAGGGAGGGAGGGAAGGAAGGAAGGAATGGGTAAGGGTTGGGACAAAAGGAAGGAGGGAAGGAGGAAGGAAGGGAGGGAGGGAAGGAAAGGAAGGAAAGGAAGGAAAGGAAGGAAAGGAAGGAAAGGAAGGAAAGGAAATGGATGGGTTAGGGTTGGGACAAAAGGAAGGAGGGAAGGAGGGAGGGAGGAAATGGATGGCTTAGGGCTGGGAAGGAAGAGAGGGAGGGAAAGAACTTGTTCCTGGTAATGTCCTTTTTAGCTTTTCCATTTCATCACTCAGATTGGGTGGAGGGAGCTTGATAAAAAAAAAAAAAAACAGAACAAAACAACACAAAACAAAAACAACACTTTTCCCAGCCACCTTCCTCGGCAGCGTCTGGAGCGTTCCCAATTCTGAGCTTCCCACCTACACAGATGTCATTTTTCCATGGGAAACATGAGCCGGCAACTCAAGTCCTCCATTCCTCTGTCTGACTTCAAATCATCAGAGAGAGAGAATTCAACTTGCCCCAAACTTTCCATTTAGTGCTCATAACTTTGGGGCGATCTTCTCTGAACGTGGTCTTGGCCAGGAGGAATTCTGGGAGTTGAAGTCCACAAGTCCAAAAAGGGCCATCATTCCCCTCTGCCCTAGACTGAGGCGTCTGCAGGATGGATGGCACGCCAAAACCAGCCACCGTTTCTATAGACGTTCTATTTGTGTATTTATTTTATTTTAGGAGATTTATATTGCTGCCTATTCACACCTGGCGACTCAAGGTGACTTACAAAAGTGTAAAAACCCCATATAAAAAACAATAAAATAAAAGAATCGTAAAGGTAAAGGTTCCCCTTGGACCTACGCGCCAGTGCTCATCTCCGTGACAAAGTTGAAAAGCCAGCACTGTCCGAAGACGTCTCCATGGTCATGGGGCCAGCATGGCTAAACACAGATAAGGCGCACAGAACGCTCTTCCCTTCCCACCAAAGATGGTCCCTATTCTTCTACTTGCATTTTTTACATGCTTTCGAACTGCTAGGTTGGCAGAAGCCGGGACAAGGAATGGGAGCTCACTCCGTGATGCAGCGCTAGGGATTCGAACTGCCAAACTGCCGACCTTTCTGATTCTGACCAGCGTCTTTGCTACTGAGCCACTGCGTCCCATAAGGTAAGTAGGTTGGTAAGTAGGTAGATAGATAGATAGATAGATAGATAGATAGATAGATAGATAGATAGATAGATAGATATGGATGATAAATAAATGAGAGAGAGGAATTATTAGATAGATAGAGATGGATGATAAATAGACGAGAGAGAGGAATTATTTGATGGATGGATGGATGGATAGATAGATAGATAGATAGATAGATAGATGACAGATAGATAGATAGATAGATAGATAGATAGATAGATAGAGATGGATGATAAATAAATGAGAGAGAGGAATTATTAGATAGATAGAGATGGATGATAAATGAGAGAGAGGAATTATTCGATGGATGGATGGATAGATAGATAGATAGATAGATAGATAGATAGATAGATAGATAGAGATGGATGATAAATAAATGAGAGAGAGGAATTATTAGATAGATAGAGATGGATGATAAATAGACGAGAGAGAGGAATTATTCGATGGATGGATGGATAGATAGATAGATAGATAGATGACAGATAGATAGATAGATAGATAGAGATGGATGATAAATAAATGAGAGAGAGGAATTATTAGATAGATAGAGATGGATGATAAATGAGAGAGAGGAATTATTCGATGGATGGATGGATAGATAGATAGATAGATAGATAGATAGATGATAGATAGATAGATAGATAGAGATGGATGATAAATAAATGAGAGAGAGGAATTATTAGATAGATAGAGATGGATGATAAATAGATGAGAGAGAGGAATTTTTCGATGGATGGATGGATAGATAGATAGATGATAGATAGATAGATAGATAGATAGATAGATAGATAGATAGATAGAGATGGATGATAAATAGATGAGAAAGAGGAATTATTCGATGGATGGATGGATAGATAGATAGATAGATGATAGATAGATAGATAGATGATAGATAGATAGATAGATAGATAGATAGATAGATAGATAGATAGATAGATATGGATAAATATGTGAGAGGAATTATTAGATAGATAGATAGAGATGGATGATAAATAGATGAGAGAGAGAGGAATTATTAGGATGGATAGATAGATAGATAGATAGATAGATAGATAGATAGATAGATAGATAGATAGATAGAGATGGGTGATAAATAGATGAGCGGGGGAATTATTAGATAGATAGATAATATAGATATAGATAGATAGGTAGATAGATAGGTAAAGGTAAAGGTTCCCCTCACACATCTGTGCTAGTCATTTCCGCCTTTAGGGGGCACCAGTGCTCATCTCTGTTACATAGCCGAAAAGCCACTGCTGTCCGAAGACGTCTCCATGGCCATGTGGCCGGCATGACTAAATGCGGAAGGCCCACAGAACGCTGTTCCCACCAAAGATGGTCCCTATTTTCCTACTTGCATTTTTTTTTTACACGCTTTCAAACTTCTAGATTGGCAGAAGCTGGGACAACGAACGGGAGCTCCCTCCGTGATGCGGCGCTAGGGATTCGAACCACCAAACTGCCAATCTTTCTGATTGACAAGCTCAGCCTCTTAGCCCCTGAGCCACGGCCTCCCTTTTAATAAAAGAATCATCTATACCATCTAACCTTTTCGTCGTTGCGTGCTGAGAGTGCGTGCGTGCCTGCACCCACAATGCAATGCACACGTGACCCCTCTCCAGCATGACCCCCTTCCCCCTGGGCATGCACACGTGTCTCCCACATGCACCCCATGCAGCAGATACCCGAAAATCAGCTGGCTAGCGGGAGGCACGCACGCATGTGCAGTGGAACTGAGCTGGGGCAATGACTCGTGTGCCAGCAGAGATAGCTCTGCGTGCCACTTCCAGCACGCATGGAATAGGTTCACCATCATGCATATATACTATATACTTATTATTTGCAAGCGGTCCTTGACTTACAATGCTTTAAGGACCGTTTGAAGTTTCAATGGCACTGAGAAAAGTGACTTCATACCATGTTTCACACTTATGACCGTTGCCGCATCCCCAGGGTCAGGTGATCAGAATTCAGACACTTTGGCAACGGGCTCATATTTATGACGGTCGCAGTGCCCAGGGGTCACATGATCCCCTTTTACGACCTTCTGACAAGCAAAGTGAAAGGAAGGGTAATTCAGGTTTTTAAAAAAGTTTTGTTTTGTTTTTCCCTTATCTGTTTCCAGGAAGGAAGCAAAACCTCCTTACAACTGGACAGCTCCAGAGGTGGTGAATTCAACAGGTTCTGATCGGTTCTGGAGAACCGGTAGCGGAAATTTTGAGTAGTTTGGAGAACCGGCCAATACCACCTCTGACTGGCCCATCTATTCTCCACCTCCCATCAAGTCCCAGCTGATCGGCTGGGTCTTCTTTGGTTGCCCTGCACAGGAGAACGGAGCTGGAAAGCAGGTTAGTGGGGTGGGGAGGGAATGGGGATTTTGCAGTATCTTTCCCCTGCCACGCCCACCAAGCCACGTCCACAGAACCAGTAGTAAACTTTTTGAATCCCACAACTGAGCAGCTCCTTCCCAGTTGTGCTGACCAGGGTTTATTATTATTATTTTTTTAAAGTTTTTATTTTGTTTCTCCCTTACCTGCTTAGAGGAGGAGAGCAAAACCTCCTTACAACTGGACAACTCCTTCCTACCAGTAGTTGTGTTTCTCAGGGTTTTATTTAAAAAACAACAACAAAGCTTTGTTGTGTTTTTCCCTTACATGTTTATAGGAGGGAAGCAAACCTTACAACTCCTTCAAAAGTCATGTACCTAACGAATCAGGGTGGAAAGAAAGAAAGAAAGAAAGAAAGAAAGAAAGAAAGAAAGAAAGAAAGAAAGAAAGAAAGAAAGAAAGAAAGAAAGAAAGATGAAAAGAGGGAGGGAAGGAGAGACAGAGGCAGAGGGAGAGGGAAGGAAAGAAAGAAGGAAAGAAAAAAAAGAAAGAAAGAAAAAGAAAGAAAGAAAGAAAGAAAGAAAGAAAGAGCATTTGGGAGCTCAAGGATAATAAATCAAATGAGGAAGAGGCAACAGCTTTCTTTTTCTTTCTTTCTTTCTTTGCTTCTTTCTTTCTTCCTCTTCCTTCCTTCCTTAACAGACAGAGAGAAAGAAAGAAAGAAAGAAAGAAAGAAAGAAAGAAAGAAAGAAAGAAAGAAAGAAAGAAAGAAAGAAAGAAAGAAAGAAAGAAAGAAGCCACATGGAATCGGAGGAGACAGACGGATCTCTATTTCCCATCCTCCTTGACATCAAGGTTTAGGTAAACAGAATTCAAGGTCTGGAGAGATTTGAGCAGAAAGCTGAATGGCTCCTTTGACATGCCTCCATTTCCGTTGCACGAGAGTCATGGTTCCCCTCCCCCCCCCAAGTTATTTCTTATTACTTCTTTCCTGACATCTGGAGGGTCCTTTACACAGGCTTTCTGGAGAAGTAATTGGATTTTGCTCAGGGGAAGCAGCTGACGCAGGATGGCCCGGTGAAGGACAAGCTGTGTCACGGAACAGATGGCCACATGGGTGGGATTTCCCTCCAGAGCCCAATTACAGGGGACCGAAGATACTGCTGGCATTGGTGGCTCGCAAGATCCATTCCTGTGGGAGGAGAGTTTGACGTGTCCACTCATCACGATTACAGCTCATTACAGAACATTTCCCTCCCAATTCATCCCTCTTAAAAGCCCCCCAAATCCTGCTGGGAGTCCTCAACTTACTACATGTATGGTATTCGGCTTTGTTCGGGTATTTTCCCACGTCATTGTAGTTGTGCTTTTAAAGTTGTAGCAACGTTGCACCACTATAATGATGTGGGAAAATACCCGAACAAAGCTGAATACCATACATGTTAGTACCCGCGAAAACTTAAGAAATATCTATATATCTATTCTATATATCTATATATCTATATCTATCTATAGCCATAAAAAAGGCACCAGGTCTTATTTTCAGGGGATGTCATCCACTGACTAATCCCACTTGTGCACATCTTGCCTGGCCTCCTTTTTGCTGTCAAAGGCCTTCAGGAACTTCTTCTACATCTGGGAAGACCTTCCTGATGGCCTCTGCAGCCAATAAGAGAGCTCAGGATTGATCCGGAGCTTTGTTATCCGCTACAGAGGCCTCCAGGAAAGCCTTGCCAGCCTTGCTGGCTGCAGAAGAAATGGGCCGGCAAGGCAGTTGTCGGGGTGTGTGTGAGGCCTGGCTACAACTGTCCAAAGATAAGTCGTAGGGCAGCTCCATCCCATCATCCCCACCCTAGCTTAGGGTGATTGCTGGAATCCTGACACTTTCCTTGTATTTGCATAACAAGCTAGTGATGATTGTACCCATTTTCTGGATGTGTATAGTGCCACTGAGTGAGCGGTATTTGCATAACATAAGGGAAGGGAAGGGAAGGGAGAAGAAAGACAAAGATATGGCAATAGAGAAAAAGGGAAGGAAGGGAAAAGGAAAGGAAGGAGAGGAGAATGAAAAGAAAGAAGGAAAGGAAGAAGAACGACCTGGCAATAGAGAAAAAGTGGGTAGGGGAGGTAAGGAGAAGGGAAGGGAGGAGAGGAAAGGAGAGGAGAAGAGAAGAGAAAAGGAAGAGGGAAGGGAAGAAAAGTCACTTTAGTGCAATGGTGAAGCTACTGCGATGGTGAGTTCTAATCCTGCCTTAGGCATGAAAGCCAGGTAGGTGATTTTGGACCCATCACCAGGAGATGTTGAGTTCTAGTCCCGCCTTAGGCATGAAAGCCAGCTGGGTGACCTTGGGCCAATCACCAGGAGACGGTGAGTTCTAGTCCCCCATTAGCCACAAAAGCCGGCTGGATCACTTTGAGACAGTCATTTCAGCCCAACCCTCCTCACAGGGTTGTTGTTGGGAGGAAAACAGGGGGAGGAAGGAGCATGTATTAGGTATCTATTGCCCTAAGTTGTCTTTAAAAACAACACAGATGGAATGACAATAAATAAATGAGCAATAACCCAGTTTAAAAAGTTGGGGGAAACGGAAGTGTGTGTAGTGGCCCGCCAGCGTCCAGTGGAGCTGGTAGCAGAGTCGGACACTGAGGAAGTTGGGGAGGAACATGGGATTGTCCTGGAGTCTGGGGAAGGCTTGGATGAGTGCTTTGTGTCGGAGGCAGAGATGGGGCCAGGGCTGTCTTGACGGTTATCAGCTGCCTTCAGAATCAGATATCAGTGGGGAAGAACAGCTGGAGCCTGTTCCCAGTGTGCACATGTGCAGAGCTGCCTGAAGAAGGGAACAGCTAAGGAACAAGGGCCCACTTGGGAATAAAGCCACAGGTGGATGGTAAATGGCTCCTCCCATAGGGAATAAAAGAAGAGCGAAAGGGGAGTGGGATTTTGCAGGAGACAATTATTTCATTTTGGGTGAAGATCTGTTCCTGCATTCTTGCCAAGTATTGTCTGATACAGTGTGGCCTCTGAAGGATATCGGCCTGGCAACTCTCCAAGCCTCATAAAGGTCTGTAATTGTGAACTCTCTTGAAAGACTGTTGGCCGGGACTTCGCTGGAGAGGAATTCACTATAAACTAAATGAAATGGATTTATCGGGATGAGGAATCAGCTTCGTGCTGTTGGAGAAACTTAGGCTAGAACAGCGCACATCCCATGTGCCTGATCTGTTGTGCGAACAGTTTGAAAACTTCCCGAGGTGAGAGCTGTTTTGCGAATACACCAAAGCTGGCATTGTGTAACGTTGTGCAATAAGGAAAAAAACAACAACAACCCAGAGTGCAAAATCAATTCATAACGCCGACGATTATGCGAACAGATGCAATCCGAAATTACAGAAAGCTGTTTTGCTTACGTGCAAGTTTTGGAAGATGCCGCTCCAAAATATATATATATATATATATATCACAATATTTCTGTTCTTTTTTCTTCTTCCTAAAGATGGGTGGGTTGGGGAAATAAAGAACCTCAAGACCCGCTTTTTTTCCCCCATCTGTCCCGTGCCTGCTAGCCAAGCGATAAACAGCTGGAGCTGAAGTCCAAACAATAATAATTAGAATGATTGTTCTCCTTCAGAATGGCGAATAAGCTGGGATTGGACTTCCCATTCAGCCTAGCGCTTCTGCGTAATTGTAGATTGCCTTTTGCGATAATGACTGGTTTGTACCAGCCTGGAATATATATGCCGGTTTTTTTGTGTTTTTTGCAATGCAAGCTATTTTTCCTATTTTGCATCGCTGTGCTCAAATATTTGGGTGGACGGCCGAGATCAGACTTTCTTTCGAATTCTGCTTCTCTGGTCTTCTCGCAAGGAAGCAGAAAAGATTTCTTATTTTCATAGTTCATTAAGCGACTAGCCGAAGGTACAATAGCCCTGAAAAAAGTGACCACGATGACTGCTTTTCACACTTACAAACCGTTGCAGAGTCTCCATGGTCCCCTGATCAAAATTCAGACACTTGGCAACTGACTTGTACCTATGATGGTGGCAGTGTGTGTGTGTGTTTTATGAAGTCGTGGTTTATGGTCCTGAACCATTAGTGTTGTGGCCTGCCGGCAGAGCTGGCGGCAGACTTGGACAGTCGGCAGACTCGGGACAGTGAGGAGGTTGGGGAGGAACCTGGGCCACTCCTGGAGTCTGGGGAAGGTTCTGATGAGGGCTCTGCATCAGAGACAGAGATGGGGCCAGGGCTGTCTGACAGTTATCAGCTGCCTTCAGAGTCGGAGATCAGTGGAGAAGAAGAACAGCTGGAGCCTGTTCCCAGTGTGCACATGTGCAGAGCTGCCAGGAGAAGGGAACAGCTAAGGAACAAGGGCCAACTCGGGAATAAAGGCTCAGGTGGACAGTGAATGGCCCCCAGTGAACAAAGAGGGGACAAAAAGGGGAGTCGGGTTTGCAAGAGACAATTAGTTCAATTCATTCGGGTGAAGATTTGTTCCTGACTTCTTGCCAAGTATTTGCTGCTATAGCATGGCGTTTGGAAGATTATCAGCCTGGCAACTCTCCCAGCCTGATAAAGGTCTGTAGTTTGAAAGACTTTTTACCAGGACTTTGCTGGAGAGGAATTCCCTTGAACCTAAATAAGAGGGGTTTTATCGGGACGAGGAGTTCAGCTTCGTGATCTTGGGAAGGTCTAGGTCAGAACAATTAGGTACAAATTTATATTGAAGGAAAGTACAGTCTCTCCTCGGTTTAAAACCATATTTTTAGTAACTGCTCTAAGTTACAATGTCACTGGAAAACAGTGACTTATGACCGTGTTTCATACTTACAACCGGTGCATCATGGTCACATGATCAAAATTCAGACCCTTGTCATCTGACTCACATTTATGATGGCTGCAGTGTCCTGGGGTCTTGTGATTCCTTTTTAACGACCTTCTGCCAGAGTCACATAACCACCGTGTGGCTAACTTAACGACCACCATGATTAACTCACCAACTGTGGGAAGAAACGGAGCCAAATTCACTTCATGGCTTTCTCACTTAACAACAGAAACAGGGAGGAGGCACCATTGCGGTCTTAACTCAAGGACTACCCGGGTGCCTTTAAATCCTGCTCAGTCATGGATCACGCACACAAATCTGAGGGATGATGCAGAACCTTTTATTACAAAAATATCTTGCAAGCGAAAAACAAAACAAAACAAAACAGGAGTGAAAAAAATTATTAAGGTGCAAATTCATACAAACACATACTTTTCTGATCCACGACAAATATATCCCAATGACTTCAATAATGCCTCCCTCCCCCCCTCCCCTGGCCTTAGTTCCATTATCCTTCCTGCAAACCGAGGCCAAGCACTGAGGCTATTTCACAATCTGAGAGGGATGCTCACGGTTGTTTGGACTCCGTGTCCCAGAATTCCTTTAGCTATGGAAGATGGAATTCTGGGAATTGAAGTCCAAGGCTTCAAGCAGGCAATGCCAGGTAGGTGAAGGTTACTCTACATCAGGGATGTCCAGCCTTTTAAAGACTTGTGGACTTCAGCTCCCAGAATTCCACAGCCAGCCACATTTTTAAGATTTGTGGACTTCATCTCCCAGAATTCCCTAGCCAGCCATATTTTTAAGACTTCATCTCCCAGAATTCCCCAGCCAGCCATATTTTTAAGACTTGAGGACTTCAGTTCCCAGAATTCCAGAGTCAGCCATATTTTTACGACTTGTGGACTTCAGCTCCCAGAATTCCCCAGCCAGCCATAGTTTTAGGAGTTCAGCTCCCAGAATTCCCCAGCCAGCCACATTTTAAAGACTTGTGGACTTTAGTTCCCAGAATTCCAGAGTCAGCCATATTTTTAAGACTTGTGGACTTCAGCTCCCAGAATTCCAGAGTCAGCCATATTTTTAAGACTTGTGAACTTCAACTCTTAAAATTGACCAGTCAGCCATATTTTTAAGACTTTAGCTCCCAGAATTCCATAGCCAGCATGACTGCTGGAGAATTCTGGGAGTTGAAGTCCACAAGTTTTAAAATATGCCCACAAGTCATCAAATATGGCTGACCAAGGAATTCTGGGAGCTGAAGTCCACAAATCTTAGAGTCCCCAAGGTTGGACATCCCTGCTTTACGCAATCATTAATCACTTCCCCATTCTCTGTTTTGCAGAATATTGGACCTGCTCAAATTTTGACAATCCCCTTCCAAGCAAGAGGCTCTTAAGCTTCCTTGTCACTGTGGGAGCGCTCGTAAGTTAAAGCAGTCAAACAGCAGGTGTGTGAGATCTTCGCCATGCTGGTGTCAGCTCCAAAGGGCAGCCGTGAGTCAACCCAAAGAGGCCACCTCCTTCTCCGTCGTCTTCATGAGCCTGCAAGCATCACAACCAGCTTTGTTCCACTCCATGGTGTGGCACAGCACGAGGGAGTGAGAATTCAGAGCTGAGCTGGATGAGACAGAGCAGAAGGGGAGGTGGAACGAAAGAGCCAAGCTTCAACAGTGGTTGCCTGCCAGAAGGAACATCTACCTTGGCTTTGTGGGACATGCCAAACCATTGTCTTCCCCAAAGGACATGCCGTCCTTTAGTCCTTCTTCAGCAGGGATGGAGAAATGGAGGCCTTCAGATGTTGTAGAACTACAATGGCAAGAATGAGACCTCCTGGGAGATGTAGTTCTTCAAGGTCTGGAGGGCCTTGAAGTTCGCCCCTCACTTGGTTTCTGCAAACTAGGAAGGTCCGTGAGGATTTGATAGCTTGCCCCGATCCCTGAATTCCAGCCTCACATCTTCCCTCTTAGATCCTTAACATAGATATGACTTCTCCCCTCGCGTTTAAGAAAAAGCAGGGACTTCAGCAGGATCTGGACCCCCAAATTCCCTCTCCCCCCCTAGCTCTACCAGGTGAACCCTCCAAGGAAGGGTCAACTCCAGGGTTCTGTGATGGGATCTTGAATGAGCTATGGTGAAAAGGGGATGTCATTGAACCCAAGGTGAAGGGGGACTTCAAAGGTTTGATGGGGAGCCAGCCAAAAAGCAGCAGAGGACAGGCGGGAAGAAAGGTGAGGGGAATCGTCTGCCTTTGGAAGGAATGGCAGATCCCTCAAGAAGGTCCATGTCCCTTCCTGGGACCTGTTGAGATCTTCTTGGGATCCTCAAGACGGACACTGGTTGCAAGATGGACACGGGAGTATTGGAAGACATCCCTTCTGTTTCCCTTCATCCTTCCACGTCCACCCAAATGGGCAGTTAGTGTCCCTATACGGTATAGTTAAGGAGGACCTTGATAAAAAACCATCAAGAAGAATGTCAATTACTGGTAGCAGGAGTCACAGATCGTGGGTTGCGAAGGTTCGGAGCAGCCTTCCCCAGCTTGGCAACTTCTCAAGAAGTTGGGACTACAGCTCCCATCACCATCTGGAGGGCATTGGACTTATTCCCCAATGCTCAGGCCCTTCCCTGTTTTTTTCCCCCTGATTCTCTTTTCACACTAGTGCTAAGTACACAGTACTACACTCACTTACAAAGAACATACACAAATATTGGTATTTTTTTTTTTTTAGTTGTAAAAGGAGTATACAGTTATAATGTTGAACAGTCAACATAGCAGTACAGCAGCATCTCGTGAGGTGCCCCTAAATGCAGAGGTCTCCAATCTTGGCAACTTTAAGACGGATGGACTTCAACTCCCAGAATTCTGGGTGTTGAAGTCCACCCATCTTAAAGTTGCCAAGTTTGGGGACCCCTGCCCTAACTTGTAAAGTAGGTAAATGGACCTCCATGTTTAGGGAGTGTCTTCTCCTTCCCTTTCTCTTATTCAACTGGACTTCCAGAATGGAGGAGGGAATAAAAATATATGAGTGACTTAAGGAAGATGGGAGTGAAAGAAAAACCAGCTCCACAGATCTGACGGGTCGGAAGAGAAGAAATCACAAAATGAAGGGATGGGTTGACCTGCCCAGGCCAAATCACATTGGGCCCCTGTTTCTCCTTCCTTTCACCTGGAGATGTTTCCCAAAGCTCCATCCACTTGGGAGGAGATCAAGAAGACATCCCATCCTCCCAAAGCCACCCCCAGCCTCGTTTTCTCACTCAACTGTGGTCCTTCTCGACACCCACTGGATGAATTCACAAGCAAATGTCTACGGTGAAGCTACAGAGAAGACACGGTGCACGATGTTGTAAACTGGGAGGATCTCCAAACGTGGTCACTTTTAAGACATTATGGACTTCCAGAATCCCCCTAGCCAGCCACACTCTGGTCTAAACTTCTGGTCCAAATCCTCAACTATAATACAATTTCTCTCCCTGCTACCTTTCAAATGAAGTTTTAAGACAACAGTCTTCAAACTTGGCAAGTTTAAGACTTGTGGTCTCCCAATTCCCAGAATTCCTGAGCTAACAATGACTGTGGAGGAGGAATTCTGGGAGTTGGAAGTCCACAAATCTTAAAACTGTCAAGTCTGAAGACCCCTGTTTTACGATCTTAACCCCACGAGATAGCTGGGGTGGGGATTCTGGGAATCTTCAAAGTGGCCACATTGGGATACCCCTGCTGTAGACTTATCTTTTGGGAGACATACTGTCTTTTCTGCAAGGATGGTGGAAATACACACAAACACACACACACACACACACACACACACACAGATCTTTACCGTTAAAGAGTTACTCTTAGCTTACTATAGGAGAAGGCCAGTAACAAAGATCGTGGATGGGTCAGGAACCCAGGTGATTATTCAGTGAGGTTCCCTAATTTCGTAAGGCCCAAGTAGACCACCGAGGCTGCGATCCATCATTTCCTTCAAATGAGAAGTCCTTAAGGGAAGAAATGTTGAGAAGGAGTAGGAGAAGGAGAAGGAGAAGGAGAAGGAGAAGGAGAAGGAGAAGGAGAAGGAGAAGAAGAAGAAGAAGAAGAAGAAGAAGAAGAAGAAGAAGAAGAAGAAGAAGAAGAAGAAGAAGAAGAGAGGAAGGAAGAGTGACACTTGAGAAGGTTTTTCTACGGATTGTGGCCTTGCCAGCAAAAGCCCAACTGAAGCTAACTAAGCTAAAGAGGCACGTCTCGTCCAAGGAGAAACCGAGGAAGTATCTGCAGGGTTAGAGTAAAGCAAAATGAAAGAGACACCATCTTGGCCAAACATGGAGGCGTCTTGTGCCCAGAAGCACTTGGGAAGGAATCTTCTTCCTCCTCCCCTTCTCCTGAAGTCTAGTCAAAGACCTCGGAAGAGGGCAGTGCCCAATCCAAAAGATTGGTTTATTTTAGTCTTCGGGGTGAGCAGAGTCCCCCAACGGGAGGAAGGAATAACCTCAAGGTGGCATCTCAGCTGCTTGGGTGATCTCCAAGGCCAACGAGAAGGGCTTCCCTCAGGAAGAGCCGGACGCGGCAACCGGGCCTGCATCCTCAGGCCGCTCATAGTCTTGCTCGTCCTCGGCGCTGTGTTGACGAAGTTACGAGGAAGAACGTGGAGGTGCTCGGGTGAGAAAAAAGCCATGTTAGATCCGTCGTGACGTCTTCCCGTCCGCTTGGCGAGCAGGGGAAGAAGAAGCTTACAAATAAACAAAACCAGGATGCAGCTGTGAGTAGCACCAAACAGTTTGCAAGGAATCTCCTCCGGGACCTGGGAGGAGCACGACACCGAGAGTCCAAGCCCTAGCAGAAGATTTTCCCCCCAACTCACTGGTCAGAGGTCCTTTCGAGCCCCCCTTAAGCAGCCTCCTCCTCCTCCTCCTCTTCCGGAGAATCACTTATTCTGCACCTGGACGCTGGCGTACTCCGAACTCGCTTCCTCAGCCTTTGGGGACGGCCGCTTGGGGGCTTTGTTCAGCTGCACCATATCCAAGTCCGCGTAGGTGACGTTGTCCTCGCTGGGCAAGGGTTGCACTGCCTGCAGGGTGGCGTACTCCGACCGCAGGGGGCTTTCCATCCCTGGACAGGGTCTCTTCTGGGCCTCCTTGTCAAAGTTTAGGTCTGCGTAGGCCATGTTGTTGGGGTCGGTGTCCTGAGTGGGCAGCAGCGGAAAGGGAGGGAAGGGGGGTGCAGAGGGAAACAAAAGGGGGGGATGGAAGGAGAAAAGAAAAGAGACATTTAAAATTTTTTGTTTTTTTTCTTGAAATAATAGAAGAGAATAGGTCAGGGTTGAATTGAGGGGTCCTTGGTGCTCTCTGAGGTTTCTTGCAGATGTTTCGTGACCCGACTGTCAGGGCTCCAACAAATTCCACCCCCATTCAAATCATAAGTCTCCAGTCGCATCTCTCAGAGAAAATAAAATCGATTAGAAGTGGCCATGTTGATGTTAGCTGGGTGCAACACTAAAATACATCATTTCCCCCTTTCCCCCTGGTCTTCCCCCCACCTCCTGGATGTATAATTCTCCAATGGGACACATCCATAGCCAAGAGTCATCAATTGTGCTCTCCAGTAATATTCTGATGCTCCAACAACTTTGGGCTGCCAAGGCGATTATCTAGACACGTAAGGAATGCCTTGTTTTTCCCCCACTCCCTTTTTCTGGCAGCTAAAAAGACCAAAGGAGTATCTTTTTAGTTGACAGCAGGTTTGATATTTATAATAATTTTGTCAGGGCTCCAACAAATCCACCCCCATTCAAAGTCTCTAGCCGCATCTCTCAGAGTAAAAAAAAAAAATTGTTTTATTAAGAATGGCCACGTTGGCGTTAGCTGGGTGCAGCCGACATTAAAAATACACCATTCATTTCCCCCTTTGACCCTGATGTATATTCTCCACTGGGATGCATCCATAGCCAAGAGGCATCAATCATGCTCTCCAGTAATAATCTTGCGCGCCAACAGCTTCGGCTGCCTAGCAATTATCTGAGGCATTTAAGGAATGCACTGCTTTCCCCCACTCCCTTTCTGCTGGCAACTAAAACGACCAAAGGAGTCTTTTTTTAGTTGACAGAGACATTTGTTAACTGAGCTTTGCCCTGTTTTACGACCATCCTTGCCACGGTTGTTAGGTGAAACTGCTGCAGTTGTTCGGTTGGTCATGCGGCCCTAGACCATTTCAGACCAATGGTTTGTCCAATCTCTTCTTTAAAACCTCCAGCGATGGAGCACCAACAACATCTAGAAGCAAGCAGTTCCACTGGTTAATAGTCCTCACCGTTAGGAAATTTCTCCTTAGTCCTAGGTTGCTTCTTTCCTTGGTGAGTTTCCACCCATTGCTTCTTGTTCTACCCTCAGGTGCTTTGGAGAATAGCTTGACTCCCTCTTCTTTTTGGGGGCAGCCCCTTAAATATTCGAAGACTGCTATCATGTTTCCCCTAGTCCCGTGATGGTGAATGTGTTACGTCTCACCTGTGCCAACGAGGTGAGAAGTCCAAGTTTCCAAAGGAATATAAACAAGCAGACAAGTCCAGTAATGACAGGGTTAAATTCCTTGAGCCAGGGAAGTTCTTGGCAGTCTCACACAAGCTGTCTGCCAAGTCCGATAATAAAGCAAGAACATAAATCACAAGCTATCGCCACACACAGAATCTTTCGAAGCTTCTCTCACAAATTAACACATTGTCCCGAACAAGAACCCAGAGCTAACACACCCACTTTTATTTCCTGTGGGGCGTGTCAGTCTCTCATCTCAGTCTCTGATTTGTCCTTTCTTTCTGCGTTGCATCTCACGCTTTTGCTTGCGTCTTTGCCTCGCATCAAACCAACATTCCTCAGCCAGAGGCTCTGATACGCCCTCCTGGTTATCTGCCGACACCTGAGGCACAACCAGGAAGGAAGATCTTGCTGAAGAGGAAAGTCCTGGGGAGGAAGGCAATTCCAAATCCTCTAACAAAGCAGGCTCCAACCTCAGAGCCAAATCCTCCTCTTCCTCATTGTCCAAGTCTGTGTCCTCTAACAGAGCAGGCTCAAACCTCCGAGTCACAACATGAATGTATGGCACGCGTGCCAGAAGTAGCATGCAGAGCCATCTCTCTGGGCACGCCAACTGTTGCTCGTTGCTCTGGTCTTAATGCACGCAAGAAACCAGAAGACCAGGGGGCTGGGCACGCATGCGCTCACCGGAAACCGGAAGCTCAGCTTCCCATGCGTGCATGCACTTTGAGGATCTGCTCTTCGCGCTGTAAACGTTCGCCAACACCTGCCCTGGTCCTTTTCATTAAAGTAGACTTACCCAATTCCAGCAACCATTCTTCATATATTTTAGCCTCCAGTCCCCTAATCATCTTTGTTGTTCTTCTCTGCACTCTTTTTTTTTTTTTTAAACAGTCTCAACATGTTTTTTGTACGGTGGCAGCCAAAATTGGATGGAATATTCCAGATGTGGCCTTACCACACTTGGGAGAAAGACTGTGGGGTCCTTGGGGCTCTCGGAGCTTCTCTGTTTTCTTGCAGATGTTTCATGGCCCAACTAGGTAACATCATCAGCGCCAGAAGGGATTGGGATTTACAAAGGAGAGGAGGAGAAGTGGGAGAAGGAGAGAAGGAGGAGGAAGAGGAGGGAGGACTGTGGGTTCCTTGGTGCTCTCTGACCTTGGTTTTTTTTTCTCACAGTCATTTCATGACCCAACTAGGTAACATCATCAGTGATAGGAGGGAGTGGGTTTGGGAGGAGGAGGAGGAGGAGGAGAAGGAAGAAGAAGAGGAGGATGGTGATTGTGTGGTCCTTGAGGATCTTTGAACTTGTTTTCTTGCAGATGTTTCATTACTCAACTAGGTAACATCAGAGCTAGGAGGGAGTGGGGGGTTTGTCCTCTGTATATATCCTCCTCCTCCTCTTCCTCCCCCTCTTCTATTTCTCCTCCTCCCTGCAACCTCCTTCCTTTCTAGCACTGATGATGTTACCTAGTTGGATCATGAAATGTCTGCAAGGACACACCCCAGGCAACCAATCCCAGGGCGCACAAGAAGCACAAGTGTTGTGGAATCCTGGGAGCCGTAATCCCGACATCTTCAAAAATGGCTAAGGTTGAGATACCCTGGTGTAAATCCTCAAATATAATGCTCCCCGCTGCTTTTAAATCAAGGTTTAAGATCTTAACACCACCAGCTTCAATCTGTCTACGCGTGGTAGAATCCACGTTTTCTTAGCGAGCAATTGGAGATAAACAACATATGGCTAAGAAAGAGGCGTAAATCTGCTGGGGCTGCGGTTCTAATTCTTCCCCCTTCCCACTAAGTGAGCTGTCTTTCGAATGGGGAGCTTGTGTATGTATGTGTGTGTTTGGGTGTGTTTGATCCACTAGGCACAGCTCCCAGCATGCCTTGCAACAGGACACTAAGCTTACGGTTTGCAAGAACATAGAAGCACAAAATCCTAGGGCTGGAAGGGACCTCACAAGAGTCGGCTAGTCCAAGGGTCACCAACCTTTTAGCACCAAACTCATAATTTTAAATCCCGAGGACCAGAGACCCTGGGCTAAACTCACCTGACAAATGTCTCACTTAGCAACATCAATTCTCTGGGCTCCATTGGTGGTCGTAAGTCGAGGACTAACTGTACCATCCTGGTCAAATGGTTTCCCAGACATTAAAAAAAAAAAAAAACACACCCTCCAGTGATAATCTCTGGAGGCAAATAGTTCCCCTAATTAATTCCTCCCACCCCTCATTGTCAGGCTTAATTTATTTAGCATATGGCATATCATCCATGGACTGCCAACACAGATTAAGCTTTCATCTAGACTAATAAAACACAATCAAATACAAATGTTAAAAAGATCTATATCGAAATACCAACGCAGTCTTCCAATATACGAGAGGCTGCCACAGAGAGGAGTCAAACTATTCTCCAAAGCACCCGAAAGCCAGACAAGGAATAATGGATGGAAACTGAACAAGGAGAGAGATTCAATCTGGAAATAAGGAAGAATTTTCTGACAGGGAGAATAACAGATCATCAGTCTTGGAAGGGACCTTGTACGTCATGGAGTCCAACCCCGTTTGCCCAAGCAGAAGACCCTACACCATTTCCAGTGGTGGGATTCAAAAAAATTTACTACCGGTTCTGTGGACGTGGCGTGGGGGTGTGGCTTGGTGGGTGTGGCAGGGAAGGTTACTGCAAAATCCCCATTCCCTCCCCACTCCACTAACCTGCTTTCCAGCTCTGTTCTCCTGTGCAGGGCAACCAAAGGAGACAACCAGCTGATCAGCTGGGACTCAATGGGAGGCAGAGAAGAGATGGGGGCAGAGCCAGTCAGAGGTGGGATTTTCCGGTTCTCTGAACTACTCAAAATTTCCGCTACCGGTTCTCCAGAACTGGTCAGAACCTGCTGAATGTACCACCTCTGACCATTTCTGACATGGAAGTCCAGTCTCCTCTTGAAAGCCTCAACTGATGACGCTCCCACAATTTCCGAAGGCAACTTCTGTTCCATGGATTGATTGTTCTCACTGTCAGAAAGTTTCTCCTTATTTCCAGGTTGAATCTCTCCTTGTTCAGTTTCCATCCATTATTTCTTGTCTGGCCTACAGGTGCTTTGGAGAATAGCTTGACCCCCTTCCTCCTCTCTGGGGCAGCCCCTCAAATATTGGAAGATGCTCTCCTGTCTCCCCTGGTCCTTCTCTTCCCTGGACTAAACAACTAGAGTAAACAACCCATGGAACAGAAGTTGCCTTCGGAAGTTGTGGGAGCTTCAACACTGGAGACTTTCAAAAAGAGACTGGACTCCCATCTATTAGAAATGTTATAGGGTCTCCTGCTTAGGCGGGGGTTGGACTAGATGACCTACAAGGTCCCTTCTGACTCTATTAATCTGTAATGTTACGTAGTTTGGTCATGAAATGTATGAGAAGTTATTAGAATAAACAGAGTCGGAAGGGACCTTGGAGGTCTTCTAGTCCAAACCCCTGCTTAGGCAGAAAATCCTACACCACTTCAGACAAAGGGTTCTCCAATATATTTTTAAAAACTCTCTGTCAATTATTGTAACCCCTGAAGTGTAGACTCATTTATCTGAAAGTGGTAGTTTGAAGCCTGGTGCCGTTTTTGTGGGGTCGTTTATATGTCCTCTAGCGGGGATGCAAATGGCTCAAGCGGCTAAGGCGCTGAGCTTGTCAATTCAGAAAGGTCGGCAGTTCGGCGGTTCGAATCCCTAGCGCTGCGTCACGGAGTGAGCTCCCGTTCCTTGTCCCAGCAGCTTCTGCCAACCTAGCAGTTCAAAAGCATGTAAAAAATGCAAGTAGGAAAATAGGGACCCCTTTGGTGGGAAGGGAAGAGAGTCCCGTGCGCCTTCGGCATTTAGTCATGCCGGCCACATGACCACGGAGACGTCTTCGCATAGCGCTGGCTCTTCCGCTTTGTAACGGAGATGAGCACTGCCCCCTAGAGCCATAAACAACTCGCACGTAGGTGCGAGAGGAACTTTTATCTTTACAGGTTGTTAGGGATAACATTGTTTTACCCTAACTGGTTTAGGTAAATAATAATATGTTATCATGGTTTATATGTTAAAGTGTCTGCAACTTTAACTGTGGGAAAGTAATTAAGGGAGTGGTTGTGAAAGCACTTTAAAAAGAAGCAAGACTGCAGCTTGCTCTCTCTCTGGCTTTGATGATCCCTGATTACTGCTTGGAATCAAGACTGCATTGCTCGAACGGGAGAGAAACAAAGGACTGATTTGTAAGTGAACTGACATAGGGTATTCAACACGGACTTTGCTAACTGAATATCCCTGAATGGACTGACTAAATGATACATGACTATTGGACTGTTATTTTGACTATGCTATGAACTCATAATGGAAGAAACTATATATTTGATAGCACAAGCGTATCTGTTATTTTTACTGTATGTTAATAAACATACAAGCTTAGCTCACTCATTTATTTGTGTGCCTATCTGACTAACGCTGCACATTCTGTTTAGCTTGTCTCCCTAACCCTGGTTGGGGAAACCAGGCTTAACACAGGTCTTCTTGGTTGGATCTCTCTTTAACAAGCTTCCATTCGTTGCTTCTTTTTCCTGCCTTCACCCTTAGTCCTTCTCTTCATCAGATTAGACCCAGGATGGCGAACCTCTGGGCAGGCCAGCTGTCCCCTGTTGGTTTTCCGGGTTCCAGAATGCATGTGCGCAATGGCCTGCTGGTCTTCACGTCCTTGGGAGCACCGAAAACAGAAGAGCAGCTCCCTGGCATGCGTGCATGGCCAGCTGGTCTCCACATGTGCATGCTCATTAGAAACTGGAAGACATACATGCTGGAAAACTGAGCTTCCGGTTTCCGGCATTCCCGCGCAACACGCCAGGGAGCTGCTCTTCTGGTTTCCGGCGTGCACACACACACACACACACACTCTCCCATTTTGGCACTGAAAACATTTTCCACCCCACTGGTGTAAGGTCTCTTGCTTGTGTGTGTGTGTGTGTGTGGGGGGGGGGGGTTGGACTAGATGACCTGCAAGGTACCTTCCAACTCTACTAGATGGAGACTTATCAGCTACCTGGAACTGAGGAGAAATTTCCTTCCAGTGAGGACAATTAACCAGTGGAACAGCTTGCCACCAGAAGTTGTGGGTGCTTCATCCCTGGAGGTTTTCAAGAAGAGACTGGACAACCCTTTGTCTGAAATGGTATAGGGTCCCCTGCATGAGCTGGGAGCTGGACTAGAAGACCTCCAAGGTCCCAACTTTTGTTATTCTGTTATTCCTGTTCCTGAATCTCCCCCTCTTTTTCCCCTTCTGCACTGATGTTATCTAGTTGGATGATGAAACTGAGATGACCCGGAGCGTAACAGAAATGTAACAAAATCCAAAGCATAAATAAATGTCCTTTAATGCCTCCAACTTGGCCCCACTGTTCAATAATTGTCAGTTGGAGATAAAACATACTCAAAAATAGTCTTCAAAAGAAAGCAATACAGTCTGAACTTAATGAGCAGAGAGAGGTGAAATTAAAAAAAACAACCAAACAAACTACAATGACAAAATCTCCACAATGGACCAGGATAAGTGATTACCAACTTCAAGGAGATAACAAGGCACAGTCTGTTGGAACGACACCAACCAAGATAACTTCAGCCCAAAATAATACACACTTTGCTTCTAGCAGCGCTGTGTTGTAATAGTCTCTCTTATATACTAGTCTCCCCAGCTGCAACCAATCAGGGGGATCATGGCCGCTTCCTCTCTCGTAAGCCAAGTTGCTCCCTTCTCTGTTCCACCCTGCATGTTCTAGGATGAAGAGGGGATGGGCCTGGTTCTTCCTCTGACTGCCCAGCTGGCCTCTGACACAACCTCTGGAGACACACCTCCACTCCCTGTCAGCTGTTCCTCCCCTCTGTCAGAGTCCGACTCTACCAAGGGCATGACAGAAACTTCAGCAAAAAAACCGACCAAGCTCAGAGACCACCAAGGACACCCCCCTCCCCAGTTCAACCCCGAGCTACCCTCTTCTGATATAGGCTCTCCTGCTTGAGCAGGGCAGGGTTGGACTAGAGGATCTCTAAGTTCCCTTCCAACTCGGCTATTCTGGTTTATCCTATGATTTAGCTCTCTCGATCCCTTTTATCATCTTCGTTGCTTTTCTCTGCAGCCCCCCAAGAATGGATATCAGAGCTGGGGAGGGCTGGGCAGCTGTTTTCCCAATGATTCCAGCAGTTTGGGAATTTATTTCCCTGGTTCTTTTTGAAGACAAAGCCAGCCAGGCTTTTATTGTGGCAGCAAAATTGTCCCATTTCCACAGACAGCTGGAGACCCGCCAGGGATGGCGAGAAAGCAGTGACGGTGCCCCCTCCCCACCCGGGTGAAAGGGGGTGAAGGGAGAAGGGGGGGGAGGAAAGCTTGGTTGGCTCAGCAAAATCGCACAATGGCGCCATTCAAAAACCTCCCTCTAAAAATACAACTCACGCACGGCTCTTTTTTTGTGCAGCTGGGCCTTTTCACACACACAAAAAAAACCTTTCGGGAAAACGGGGGAACGAAAGAAAATAATAATAATAAAAAAATCTGTGCAGCCAGCAATCTCGTGAAAAAGGGGCCAATTCTTCCCTCGAGGACTTTCCATTTTGTAACGTAACAAATATCAAGTTTGGAGGGGACGGATGGGGTGGTGGAAGAAGGGAGGGAAACTGTCTTAAGGGAGGGGAGGAAAAAAAAGGCTTCGTCGTTAAAAAAAACCCCAAACCAAACCAAGTTTTTAAAGTCCTTATGATGAAAATGCAAAGCTGCATTTAGGGCCCTGAAAAATCCCTCTGCCCTGCCTTTGAATCCATTTTTAAAAAACATTCTTTGCCTGCAAAAAACAATTACTACCCACCTGCCTTCCATGGAGAACCTGTATATCCTGCACGAGTCAAAAAGGGGGCTGTGAAAATATTTACAGACCCCTCACATCCCGGACATAAACCGTTTCAACTCCTTCCCTCAAAACGACACTATGGAGCCCTGCACACCAGAACAACTAGACACGAGGAGAGTTTTCCTCCGAATGCCATCACTCTGCTAAACAAATAACTCCCTCAACACTGTCCAACTATTTACTAAGGCTGTATTACTATGACTGTTAATCTTCTCATCACTCCTGATCACCCACATCCCCTCCCACTTGTGTCTGTATGACTGTGACTTTGTTGCTTGTATCCTTACAATTTATATTGACTGTTTCCTAGTATGATTTGATTGCTTATTGTACCCTATGACTATTATTAAGTGTTGTGCCTGATGATTCTTGACTCTTGATGAATGTATCTTTTATTTTATGTACACTGAGAGTATTTACACCAAGACAAATTCCTTGTGTTTCCGATCACACTTGGCCAATAAAGAATTCTATTCTATTCTATTCGATTCGATTCGATTCTATTCTATTCCATTCCACTCCTTTCCACTCCACTCCACTCCGTTCTATTCTATTCTGTTCCATTCCACTCTACTCTACTCCGTTCTATTCTATTCTATTCTATTCTATTCCATTCCACTCCACTCCATTCTATTCCATTCCTATTCCATTCCGCTCCATTCTAATTCTAATTCTAATTCTATTCTATTCTATTCTATTCCATTCCTATTCTATTCTGTTCTAAAATTTTAGATATGTTTTTTTAAAAAATATTTTTAATATTTATTTGTCGTTTCCTTCTGTGAGGGAGATGGGTGGTTTTTAAAAGAATCAATACATAACCTTAAATCATCCTCTTTTAACGATCCCATAATCTCTTGTGGGGGTGGAGTCTGGGCAACAGAATGGCAGCTGAGTGTTTCCTGGCTAGATGCCGTTCCTGTTGCCGATGAGGAGTTTTGTTCAGCAGATGTACTCTCATTGTGCCTAGGGAGAGAAATATCTGCCTCTACCCAGGATGGAGCTCACAGCTTCCTGATGGTGAGGTGAGAGTCCCACCTCTAGGCCACCGCACCGCTCCCAGTACATAAAAATGAACACTGTTGTTAAAAAAAGCAAGTTTCTAGTCCTCATTATGAAAACAACTCCAAGAGCAACTTGGGAGTAGTGACAGATAGTTGTTTTGAAATTCTAAAACACAGCACAATTTTCAGAGGCTTCCTCAGAGCCCAATTCTTCTTTGCCCCGATTGTCATTCAATCTAGTCATACTTACAGGCAGTCCTTGACTTACGACCATAATGGAGCCTACAATTTTTGGTTCTAAGTCATGATGGCCGTAAACCAGATCATTATGCAGCCATGCCCAATCTTTTTTGACCTTTATTGTGCTGGTCGTTATGGCAACATAGTGGTCAGAAAGCTAAAACCACGGTTGTTACGTGAGTACCATTGTCATTAAGCGAACCCATGGTTTGCTAAAAAAAAATACGGTAGTAATTAACTCCAATTGTGGCAAAAATAGCATAAGTGCTATGTCAACTCATAAAATATTTCTATGGTCTTTTTGGAGTTGCCAACAGAAAGGGAGGAGGGAGCAGTGTGGCAGCTTGCAAACTGAAAGTGCATTCCATAAATAGTTTTTCAAAGATTGTAACTAGGTGACTGAAGTTTCTGCCAAGCAAAATTCTAACTGGAGAGCATGATTGATGACTCTTGGCTATGGAGGTGTCCCATTGGAGAATATGAATTACGATACACCCAGGGGGAAAACCAGGGTCAAGGGTGAATATGAATGATGTGTCTCAGAGTTGGCTACACCTAGGTAGTGCCGTCATGTTAACTCCCAATAAATCCTTTTGGAGTTTTGGAAGTTTGGCCCACGACTCAAGATTTAAATGGGGGTAACTACTGGAGCCCTGACATACTGGTTTACTGGGTACAGAGAGTCCTCAATTTACAACAGTTCATTTAGTCAGCGTTCAAAGTCACAACGTCACTTAAAAAAAGGGACCGAGGGCCGTTTTTCACACTTGCGACCGTTGCACAATCGGGTGATCAAAATTTGGAGGCTTGGCAAGGGGTTCATATTTATGACAGTTGCAGAGTCCTCAGCTCACAGGAAACACCTTCCATGACTTTCGGACAAGTGGGGAAGCCAGAAATGTTGGGCTCAATTACGGTCATAAGTTGAGGACTACCTGTTCACAAAACGTGACCTTGGGAAGGGGGGAGAAAATGGATGTCGGAGCTTCAAATCCGGGTCATTTTGGAAATCCAATGCACTGGTAGCTTAACAACCGTGCCACAAATTGAACCACTGCAGGGATTCACTTAACAGCAGTAACCAGAAAGCTATTGTGTCATGCCCCTGTTGGAATCTGTTTCGGAGGGGGAGGCTGAGCAGCTGACAGGAAGTGGGAGTGTGGCTCCATTGGCTGTGGAAGAAACTGGGGAAGGGCAAAGTCCGGCTGGGCACAGCAGGGGAAAGGGAGAACAAGGGAGAGGGAATTCAGAGGAAGACCCAGGCCCGCCTCCTCTTCATCCTAGGGCATGTCGGGAGGAATGGAGAAGGGAGCAACATGAGTTGAGTGGCTTACTGGGGAGGAAAGGGCCCTGATCCCCTTCATTAGCTGCAGCTGGGAACACAGTGTTTAAAAAGGGAAGCAACTGTAGGGAGCAAATTGTGAATTATTGTTGAGGCTTATCTGTGTTCCTGGCATCTTCCCAACTGTGTGTGTTTTGTTGGCCTTTCAAGCCTGCAATTCCTTCTCCTGCCCTGTCAAGTTAATTACTGCAGCGTGGTTTATTTGGATTTTTAGTTACAGTTTGTATGTACAGTTTGTATGTTTGTTTTCAGACTGATTTTCCTCCACTCAAAGGATGTTCCTGGGAGAGTTTTTTCTCCAGCCGAAGGTAACTGGGCATTGGGGGCAAAGTTGGAGGTATTAAAGGGACTTTTCTTACTTATTTGACTGTGTTGCCTTTGTGCCATGACCCTTTGGGTCATCACATGTTGTAAAATGGGGGCAAAATGGTCACAAGCCACCTTTTTCGGTGCCGTCGTAGAAACGAACTATTGGGGATTACCTGTCATTTTGATCGGCTACTAAGCAACCCATCGTAAGTTGAGGACAACCTATATTACGGCCAGCTGCAACCCATGAAACTCAATGTAGAAAAAAAAAAAAGAGAGAGAGAGAGAGAGAGACAACCAGCCTAACTCATCCACCCAAATTTTTCCCTCTGAACCCAAATTGTGTCCTCTTTTCTAATCCCTGCTACACGTTTTAATCTGAAAAAGCTAAAAAGCCATTCAGGGTCACATTTGCCGACTCGCTTTGTCCCCCGTATAGTTTCCTGATTGAGTGCAGGTGGGAAAAAAAAAAGGGATTTGGCCAAATCTGGAACTTTTTAAGCCGGTTTGCCATTTGCCTGAAAACTCTGCCGAGTTGCAGAAAAATAAAGAGGAAGATTTTTAAGCTGTAAAATGAACCTCCTAGTCGGGCAATGAAAGCAGAAGCAATCAGTGAGGATTTCGGATTATTCCTGGCTGGTGATGACGACGATATTGAGAATTATTTTTCCCCACTAAAAGAAATCTTTTTAGGGGCATGCCTTGTTCCTTTATCTAGCTACTTCTGCTGTCCTATTCATTCCTAATTATGAGAGAATAACAGAAGAGTTGAAAGGGACCTTGGAGGTCTTCTAGTCCAACCCCCTGCTCAAGCAGGAGACACTATACTACTTCAGAAAAATGGTTTTCATGTCTCTTCTTAAAAACATCCAGTGTTGGACCATTCACAACTTCTGGTGGCAAGTTGTTCCACTGGTTAATTGTTCTCGCTGTCAATAAATTTCTCCTCAGTTTTACGTTGCTTCTCTCCTTGATGAGTTTCCATCTGTTGCTTCTTTTTCCTGTCTTCTGGGGCTTTGGAGAATAGCTTGACTCCCTCTTCTTTGGGGCAGCCCCTCAAATACTGGAAGACTGCTATCATATCACCCAAGTCTTTCTTTTCATTAAACTAGACATACCCAATTCCTCAAACCATTCTTCATTATCAATCAAGCAATCCTTCAATTAGCATAGACCTGGGAGGGACCTTGTAGGTCATCTAGTCCAACCCCCCATGCCCAAGCAGGAGACCTTACACCATTTCTGACAGATGGGAATTCAGTCTCTTCTTGAAAGTCTCAAGTGAGGCCAACTTCTGTTCCATGGGTTGATTGTTCCTGTTAGGGATAACATTGTTTACCCTATACTGGTTTAGGTAAAATAATAAATATGTTATCATGGTTTGTTAGTTAAAGTGTTTGCAACTTTAACTGTAAGACTGTAATTAAGGGAGTGGTTGTAATAGCACCATAAAAGAAGCAAGACAACGGCAGCTTGCTCTCTCTGGCTTGATGATCCCTAATTACTGGATGGATTCAAGACTGCGTTTTTCTCCTACTGGAAAGGGAGAGAGAAAGGACTGATTTGTAAGTGAACTGACATTGGATATTCTACACGGACTTTTGCTAATTGAATATCCTTGAATGGACTGACTAAGATGATACATGACTAATGGACTGTTATTTTGACTATGCTATAAAACTCTAAATGGAATAAACTATATTTTTGATAGCACAAGCGTATCTGTTATTTTTACTGTATGTTAACAAACATACAAGCTTATCTCACTCATTTATCTGTGTGCCTATCTGACTAACGCTGCACATTCTGTTTAGCTTGTCTCCTTAACCCTGGTTGGGGAACACAGGCTTAACAGTTCCCACTGTCAGAAAGTTTCTCCTTATTTCCAGGTTGAATCTCTCCTTGGTCAGTGTCCATCCATTGTTCCTTGTTTGGCCTTTGGGTCCTTTGGAAAATAGCTTGACCCCTTCCTCCTCCCTGTGGCAACCCCTCAAATATTGGAAGACTGCTATCCTGTCTCCCCTGGTTTTTGTCTTCCTAGACTAGCCAGGCCCAGTTCTTGCAACCGTTTTTCATATGCTTTAGTCTCCAGTCCCCTAATCATCCTGGTTGATCTTCTCTGCCTTCTTTTTTTAGAGCGGAGGTCTCCAAACTTGGCGACTTTAAGACTTGTGGACTTCAACTCCCAGAATTCCTCAGCTAGCCATGCTGGCTGGGGAATTCTGAGAGTGGAAGTCCTACAAGCCTCAAAGTTGCCAAGTTTGGAGATCTCTGTTTGAGAGTCTCAACATCTTTTTTACATCATGGCGACCCAAACTGGGTGCAATATTCCAAGTACAATTTTACCTAAGTATAAACACATGATCTTGATTCTATCCCTCTGTTAATGCAACCTAGGATTGTGTTGGCTTTTTTGGCAGCTGTCGCACAACGCTGGCTCATATTTAAGTGATTGTCCACTAGGACTCCAAGATCCTTCTGGAATCCTGCTTGGTGTGCATACCTTTCCTTAGTTGTCAAGTCCACTTGTTGCTGTGCACAAAAACTTGCAGTTTTTCTCATCCCTGACAAGGTTAAAAATGTGTGGAACTCCCAGAATTTCCCAGCATCCATGTTAAATGTCTCTTATCTTCCTGGATGAGAAGGAAATGTCTTTGAAGAGAAACTCAGAAAGTCCAGTTGCGTCTTGGATGAAAAAACACACACCATCTTTGGTTCAGTTGTCTTAACTAAAAAAAACCCACAAATATGTGTGGTGCTGTCACAACTCGAAACGTGTCCAAAGAAGCAAAATTTGTTTTTGTGATGTTTGTGTGTTGTATCACCACCATTCGTGACTATTCGAAGTTGCAATGGCCTTGGAAAAAAGGGACTGGTGACCACTCCTCGCATTTATGACCGTTGCAATATCTCCCACAGTTACATAATCAAAATTTGGGAACTTTAGGACAATGGAAGCATTCCAGGATCACATGATCCCAGCCAGCTTCAGACAAGCAGGCAATGGAGGAAGCCAGATCTGCTTAACAACCTCATGACTCACTTAACAACTGCAGTGATTTCCTTAATATCCATGGCCAAAAAAACCCTGGTAAAACCAGGTATATCTCATTTAACAACCACATTAAATGTTAGCAACTGCTCCAATTGTGGTAAGTCAAAGATTGCCTCTAAAGGACCGGCTATTTATTTTATCTCCAAGTTTATATTTTAAAATTTAGCTTCCTCCAATAGGGGTAAGCCTTCCCCGTCTCCATTTAAGACAGGGGCCCCCAAACTTGGCAACTCTAAGACTTGTGGACTTCAACTCCCAGAATTCCTCAGCTAGCAAAGCAAAGCTAGCTGAGGAATTCTGGGACTTGAAGTCCACAAGTCTTAAAGTTGCCAAGTTTGGAGACCTCTCTGACTTAAGACATATACCCCATAAATTAACTCCCACCTCCCCAGCAGCTTTTAATAGGGCTTCACTTGTCAAGTACTTTACTTACATTTTAGTCCATTTAATTCCTTGCCAATTAACTTTGGAAAGATCAACAGGTTACAAAATTTACTTTGGCCTATAATTTTCAGAAAAGGGTTGTATTTTCCGACATTTAGGTCGGTCCAAACGGCCAAAACCTCCCTTTAAAAGGTCTGAATCATGGCCTGCCAAAGCGACCCTGGGCACTTTAAACCAATTTAATTCTTTCCCCGTCATGTTTGGATTGGTCCTCCCCTGGTTAGGAAGTCCACCTGGCCACATTTCAATTAAGTGTTTTGAGTATGAACAGGGCTATGATGTTTCTATAGTAGAGAGCAGACAGCAAAAAAACAAACACACACACACACATATAAAAGCTTTCAGAATAAGTCAAGCTCAGTTCTTAGAAACTCAGCCCCTTTCAGAGAAAAAGGCATTGATTTAATTTTACAGCTGGTTTTTAGAAACCCCTTTTGGATTGCCTGCGTGAAACAGAAAAAAAAATGTGATTCCCCTCCCCCCCTTCCTTCTTATTGAAAATGTGACAAGAAGCAACGGGTGGAAAACGAATGAAGGAGAAATTTCCTGACAGTGAGAGAACAATGAATCACTGGAAGTTTTCAAGAAGACACTGGACTGCCACCTGTCAGAAATGGGGAAGGGTCTCCTGCTTGAGTTGGGTGGTGGTGGAGGGGTGGACTAGACGACCTCCAAGGCCCCTTCCAACACTTGTTATTCTGTTATCAAGGAGAGATCCAACCTTAAAACGAGGAGAAATTTTCAGACAGTGAGGACAATTAACCAGCAGGAACAACTTGTTTCCAGAAGAGGTGGGCGCTCCATCTCTGGAGGTTTTAAAGAAGAGATTGGACAACCATTTTGTCTGAAACGATACAGGGTTTCCTGCTTGAGCAGAGGGTTGGACTAGATGACCTCCAAGACCCCTTCCAAGTCTTGTTATTCTATTAAATTGCAAAGCAGGTAGTCCTCCACTTACAGCTATTCACTTCATGACCGTTTGAAGAAGAAAAAGACACTGAAAAAAAGTGACTTACAACCGGTCCTCACACTTACGACCGTCGCCTGCATTCCCCACAATCACGTGATCAAAATTTGGGCGACTTAACAACCGGCATACAGTTGCAACATCCCAGGGGTCATGTGATTGTCATTTGGGACCCCTCCCGGAGGGGCAGGGCTTCCCACAAGCATGGAGAGGATGGATCTGCTTAATGGCCATGCAATTCACTTAACAACCATGGCTACAAAGGTTATAAAAAAATTGGGATGAACCCCCTTGGAATGATGTGGGAGTAGGGATGGATTTCCAGAGCAAAAATGGCAGACCACAGGAACCATTTGCATCACTCAGGTGACCCTGAGGACACAGATCAACCTCCAAGTGGCCTCTACGACCCTCTAAAAGGATGCAAATGACCAGCTGCCTGCAAGGAATATGAATCCTTCTCTTTCCCCATCATCCTTTCAGAACTGAAAAAGCTTCTTGGATGAGAAGCGAAATGTCTTCAAAAGAAAAAAACCAAAGGAAATCCAGTTACCCCTTGAAAACAGCACCTTCGGGACAAACCAGGACCTGGATGACTGAGAATATTTACAGACTTTTACCACCTCTTAGAAAATCTGCCCTGCTAAAAAGATTTATGGGTTTTAGGATAATGAGGCTTTTTTTTTTTCTATTTTAATACAGTGATCCTTCAGAAAAAAATAACACCATTAATCACAGGATAATAATGGCCTATTTGGCTAGGCCGATCACATGTTCTCTCTCTTAAGTGCAAAAAAAAAAAAAAAGTTACACCAATTTAGGATGAAAATAATTCAGTTAGCTGGCTCAATGTTAGTGACTTGGAGAGGGATCTTGGATCTTGTGTTGTGAAGCATCTACAGTAATTCCATATTTGTCCAATCATTAGTGCCTGCTGTGGAATATTGTAAACATAAGGCCAGATAGGAATGGTTTTGATTATATTATCATCATTCAACTTCCTTTTTAAAAAACTTGCCCTGCCCCCATCTCTTCTCTGCCTCCCGAGTCTCAGCTGGGTCCTCTTTGAATAGGAGAACGGAGCTGGAAAGCAGGTTAGTGGGATGGGGAGGGAATGGAGATTTTACAGTATCCTTCCCCTGCCACACCCACCAAACCACACCCACAGAACCAGTAGTAAATTTTTTTGAATCCCACCACTGCTTTGGGACAATCTAAAACAATTAACCCATGGAACAGCTTTCCTCGAGAAGTTGTGGGGGGCTCCATCACTGGAGGCTTTTAAGAAGAGACTGGGTGTCCATTTGTCCAAAATAGTACAGGGTCTCCTGCTTCAGCTGGACTACAGAACCTCACAAAGTCCCTTCCAACTCTGTTATGTTGTTAAAGGGTGTGCTGTTCCATTGGTTAAAGCTATTTCACCCACAAAGAGCTGACCTCTATAATTATTATTTCTTGGCAACATCTCCCCCCCCCCCAAAAAAAATCTACCTGATTCATTGGCGGTGGAGACTTCTCAGCTTCATGGAGCCTAAAGATAGAAACAAAAACTCAGATCACCAAAGGAGTCAACAGCAAATTTCACACGGTGACTTTTTAAAAATGAAATTAGAAACAACACCTAAAAAAATAAATCCAAAGTGGCCCAGATTTCATGTAGCTCTCCATCTTGATCGCTGGCAGCTGCTGCAAAGGAAATGTGATATATAAATATGGAATTTTCCTGTTATCTATTCTGAAAGCAATAAGAATACAGGTTGTCATGGCC
Organism: Hydrophis major; assembly: GCA_033807585.1. Lineage (NCBI taxonomy): Eukaryota > Metazoa > Chordata > Lepidosauria > Squamata > Elapidae > Hydrophis > Hydrophis major. The sequence continues at coordinate 260,540,974 of CM066330.1, forward strand.
CTGTCATAATCTGATTCGGAGGGGGAGGCCGAGCAGCTGGCAGGGAGTGGGAGTGTGGCTCCATTGGATGTGGAAGAAACTGGGGAAGGGCAAAATCCAGCTGGGCAGAGCAGGGGAGAAGTAGAACAAGGCAGAGGAAAGGAGAAGGGAGCAATGTGAGTTTGCGTGGCTTATGGGGGAGGAAAGGGCCCTGATTCCCTTCATTAGCTGCAGCCGGGAAGACAGTGTATAACAAAAGGCAAGCTGCCTGTAGCAAGCTGTTGGGAGCAAATGTGACTTTATCTGATCTTGTGGGTTAACTGGGTTCCTGGCGTCTTCCCAACTGTATGAGTTTTGCCGTGCTTTCAAATCTGAAATTCCTTCTCCTGCTCTGTCAAACTAATTAGTTCAGTTTGGTTTGTTTGGATTTTAAGTTACAGTTTGTGTGTACCTTGTTTTGGACTGAATTTTCTACAGTTAAAGGCTGGGAGAATTTTTCTCCAGCCAAAGGTAACCTGGACATTGGGGGCAAAGTTGGAGATAATAAAGGGAATCTTCTTGCTTATTTGACTGTGTTGCCTTCGTGCCACGCCCCTAACGGCAAAGGTTGTGATCGTAAGTTGAGGACTTATCTGTATTCTGTGCACAAAAATGGAAGGATACAGGTAGCCCTCACCTTACGACTGCAATTGAGCCAGTTATTAAGTGAAGAGACAGTTATTAAGTGAATTCTGGGAGTTGAAGTCTACGCATCTTCAAGAGTGAGCTTCAGCCATGAGCAAGGCTGTCTGGGGAATTCTGGGAATTGAAGTCCACACCTTTTCAAGTTGCCAAGGTTGAGAAGCACTGCTTCAAATTCCCAGATTCCAAGGAACTGATCATAATCTATGGGATATCGTCATTGGAAAGTCTGGATTTACCTTCACCTCTTCTTTCTAGATTAATTTAGAGCAGAAATGGTCCACTGAAGCCACCCTCAGATTAACAGAGTTGGGAAGGGACCTTGTAGGTCATCTAGTCCAACCCACCTGCCCAAGACCCTACACCATTTCAGACAGATAGCAGTCCCAGCCTCTTCTTGAAAGCCTCCAGTGACGAAGCTCCCACAACTTCTTCTTCTTCTTTTTTTTTAAAAACAAGTTTTATTTTCAAAACACACAATACATGAATACACATAAACACAAAACATAAAAGCATAAAAAATCTATTTTCTGAAAGTTGCTTAGTCCCGGGTTAAAACTCTTGGAACAGACACAAATTCAAATTCATATTCATTTTACATACCATTTCATATCTTATCAACATTTTCAATTTTCTATATAACTTCTTCTCTCCTTTAAATTTTCTCAATTTTATTTTATTTTATTTATCTCCTCTCAATTCATATCATAATATTTATTATTCTTTGTCTGTTCTATTCCAGCCAACTGTTTATTTTTCTTCTTTAAAAAAAAAGAAGAAGAAATACTTCTCCTGTACACTTTATGGAGTATGATGCCTTTATCTCTTTCCCCTATATTTATAATATTTAATATAAAACACATAACATACATTGCGATTCTGTCTGGTACATTTTAAAATTATACTATATTATCAAAAATAATACAAATCTATTCATTAATATTAATATTCATTCATATCTTAAACATTTAACTCATTGCTTTTCAATTAAATCACATACTCTTATGGGAGCCCCATTTTCCATAATTATTCCCCCCCCCCCACATATTATAGCTCAATATTTCATTAAAATGTTTCTCCTTCTTCTACTTCAAATCTCATTTCACAAAGATTTTGCTAGTATACCATATTCTAGGAAGCTCCCACAACTTCTGAAGGCAACTTCTGTTCCATGGGTTGATTGCTCTCACTGTCAGGAAATATCTCTTTAGGTGCTTTAGAAAATAATTTTACCCCCTTTTCTCTGTGGCAGGCCTTTCAATATTGGAAGATTGCTATCCTGTCTCCCCTGGTCCTTCTCTTCCCTAGACAAGCCAGGCCCAGTTCCTGCAACCGTTCGTCGTATGTTTTAGCCTCCATCATCCTGGTTGCTCTTCTCTGCACTTTCAAGAGTTTCCACATCTTTTTGGTGACCAAAACTGAATGCAGTACTCTAGGTGTGGTCTTACTAAGGCTTTATAGAGTGGTATTAGTACCTCCCTTGATCTTGATTGTATCCCTCTGTTAATGCAATTTAGGATTGCATTAGCTTTTTTGGCTGCTGCTGCACATCGCTGGCTCCTATTTAGCTGGTTGTCCACTAAGACTCCAAGATCCCTCTCACAGTTCCTGCTATTGAGCCTGGTTTCACCCCGTCTGTATGTGTCCTTTTGGTTTTTCTACACTGAATTTCATTTTGTTAGATAGGGCCCAGGGTTCTAGTCTGTCAAGAACCATCCATCCCTCCGAGCATACTTCAGTGATTTGCATTTTGGCTGCTGTTGACTGGGAATGCAATTCAGCAATACATAAATGCTAGAGGCTCCTTAACCTTGATTTACAAGGAGAGAAATCAGGGTTTAAGTTCCCCTCCAGCCGTTTTTCAACAGAAATCTTTAGACCAGCCATATAACAGGAACTTCTGTGAAATTTTTTTGAGTCATCTACCTCAAGAGATTGGTATATGGTTAATGTGAAATATGGAGATGGAAAAAATATTACATATTGTTTTATGTTAAAGCCCATATTTTAACTCAACTACATTTTCATGTTGACTGCCGCTATTAGGTTTTTTTTTTTTTAAATCCGCATATATTTTTTATGGATGACTTTCTTCTTTACTTTATTATGCATTTTGCTATTCATGTGAAAACACAAGGAACAGATTTAATATTAATCAATAAGTAAATATGTGTTTGCAACAAAGCCTTTAGCGACATAAATTCATAGACCCAGCTAGGTCCCTGGAAAACATATTCAGGCCCTTAATAAAAGATCTGGCATAAATTAAGTAATTAAACTTTATGGTTTGGATCAATGGGTTTGGATGCAATCATTTCTTTTTAAGGGATGTATGTATGTATCTCAGCTCTGCTCTCACTCAAGGTATCTGGCACTGCAAAAGGCTAATTCTATCATAAATATACCCAGCACGTAATTAAAATGGAGGCCAAAAGAATAAAACACAGTTAATGAGAATTCCTGCTCAATGGGGAATTTTACCAGCTGGGGTGGCTTGGAAATATAGTGAGAGTTTCTGGGACGGCAGTGGAGGCTTCTGGGAATCGTAGTTCCAAGTTTTTCTGGAAGATGGCTAGGTTGGAGAAAATGGATAATGCAACCTCCAAAAATATAGAGAACAATCTAAACCAGTGTTTCTCAAACTTTGCAACTTTAAGAGATGTGAATTTCAGCTCCCAGAATTCCCCAGGCTGGCTGGGGAATTCTGGGAGCTGAAGTCCATGCCTCTGAAAGTTACAAAGTTTGAGAAACATTAGACATTTTTTGAAAAAGTGAAACATTAGATCTTTTTCCTAGCTGAGTTATTTTAGCCACTGCTGTTGTGATTCTGAAATTGTTCCAACTATTTCCATTATGTGCTGGGTTTATTTGCTTTTATTACAGTTGTGCTGTGATTGGATCACAATTCTGCCGGTTTTAATGAACACATCACAGGTTTAAGAGCATGGTTGAGGGGGAATTTCTGACTGATTTTTGTGTTATGTCTGTTTCAATTCTCCCTCTGTCTCAGAAGTAAATCTAAATTGTCGAAGAAGCAAAAAAAAAATGGGGGGACTATTTCTCTCTGCCAGATATTTCCTAGGGCAGCAGTTGCCAACTGGTGGGCCATGGCCCACTGGTGGGCTACAAGAGAATTTTGGTGGGCTGCAGAGAAATCTCACCCCCAGAGCACTCCCACAAAGCAATTAATCCAGGCTGTGCAGAAACACAAGGCGGTACCGCCCACGTGGCCCGCAGGGACCCTCCCCGCCCACTCACTCCTTACCCGGTAAACCTACCTGCTAAATTGCTATTTTTCCTTTTTCCAACCATCAGCTGTTCTTCTGTGCAGGGAGATTTGGATTAGCTAGGAAGCAGGAAATGGTTGGATTTCTTGCTTTCTAGATCTTCTTTAGATCTTCGGCTCTGCTTTTAAGCACAGCCGAACCTCCCTTAGGACTGAAGGTTCTATTATTCAGTGCAGACTCACGGCAAGCAAATATAAGAGACCGAGTTAGTCGATGGCAGATAGATAGATCACTGAATGATTCTGTGAGCGACTTTGCCTGCTTTTGGGTAAAAGTTGCTCTGTTTTTAATAAAAAATTCAATATTTACATACATGGTGTGTTGTGAGTTAATTTTGTGAGTTTGCTTGCAAGCAAATTTTATGTGACACACTGAGCTAGCAATGGCAGATAGATTTCTGAATGAATCTGTGATTCTGTGAGCAACTCAATCTGCCTGCTTTGCCTGATTTTGGGTAAAAGTTGCTCTTTTTTATAAAAAAGTCAATATTTATATAAATATTTATAATATTTACATACAAGCCATGCCCAACCAGTCACATGACCAAGCCACACCCACAAATTAGGCCACACCCACAGAACCAATTAGTGGTCCCTGGGATTTAAAATTATGAGTTTGATGGTCCCTGAGGTCCAAAAGGTTGGCGACCCCTGCCCTAGGGGTTTGGGGCCATCTAGATCTGGGTTTTGCCTCTTTCGGGAAATTTAAATCTTACTCCAATGTTTCTAGTGTTGATGTTCGGAATGTAAGTCACCTAACAGCTATTTGGGTTGGAAATATATAAACCAGAATAGACATTTTAATACTGTATCTTTAAGAAAATGCAAAACTGTAATTTCTCAAACGGCCATAAAATGGAGCCAGAAACCTGGATTGTTTAGTCTTAGTCCCAGTGAAATCTCAGTGAGTCTCTGTTTCCTTCTGTTGGAGAGTATTGCCGTTCCTCCATTTTTCCTTCTAATTGACTGATATTCTTGGATTTGATGTAAGTCTGTTACTGAACTGTTTTTGACACTGGACTTTGTTATTGGATTATCCCTGGACTAAAAACTGACTGATTTAACCTGTGAATGACTTTGGACTTATTTTGAATTTTGCTTAAACCTTTACTGAAAGTAAAAAAACTACATTTACTGTACAGTGTATCTGTGTGCTGCGTGCGTAGTATTAAAACACTTCTCTCAAATACGTCTCCCTGTATGCGCTCATTCTCCTAACGGGCAATTACCTCAACAGTTGATACCCTAACATTTGCTAAGTAAAAACATGGCTCCAAATTTAACTTCACATCAGAAATAATGGCGGGCATTGTTGCTCAATCTTGGCATCTTTGAGATGGGTAGACTTCAACTCCCAGAATTCCCCAGACAACATGCTTTAAGATGGATGGACTCAGGGGTGGGATTCAATAATCCCTGTAAATGGTTTGTGTGGGCATGGCCATGGTGGGCATGGCCTACTGGTACTTCTGGGAGGGGTGTTTTTCACCTTCCCAAGGGTCCAGAGGCTTCCCTGGGCCTCTGGGAGGGTGAAAACGGCCTCCCCTGGGCTCTGGAGGTCCTCTGGAAGCTGGAAGCAGGCCCATTTCTGGACTTCCTGAAGGCCTGTTTTCCCTCTTGCCAGAGCCTCTGTGCACACCCTGCATTTACCTGCATCCAAAACAGGCTGCATGGAGACTCCTGGGAGGAAAGGGGAGGGTTGGGCGGGTCCAGCCGGTTGGTTCAAATACTGGTTCAGTGAACCAGATGCAAATTTAACATCTGGTTCGCCTGAACCGGTAGAATTCCACCACTCAGTGGACTTCAACTCCCAAATTTCCCCAGACAGCATGCTTTAAGATGGGTGGATTTCAACTCCCAGAATTCCCCAGCCAGCAAGTTTTAATATAGGTGCACTTCAACTCCTAGAATTCACCAGACAACATGCTTTAAGATGGGTAGACTTCAACTCCCAGAATTCCCCAGCCAGCAAATTTTAATATAGGTGGACTTCAACTCCCAGATTTCCCCAGCCAGCAAGTTTTAATATAGGTGGACTTCAACTCCTAGAATTCACCAGACAACATGCTTTAAGATGGGTGGACTTCAACTCCCAGAATTCCTCAGCCAGCAAGTTTTAATATAGGTGGACTTCAACTCCTAGAATTCACCAGACAACATGCTTTAAGATGGGTGGACTTCAACTCCCAGAATTCCCCAGCCAGCAAGTTTTAATATAGGTGGACTTCAACTCCTAGAATTCACCAGACAACATGCTTTAAGATGGGTGGACTTCAATTCCCAGAATTCCCCAGCCAGCAAGTTTTAATATAGGTGGACTTCAACTCCTAGAATTCACCAGACAACATGCTTTAAGATGGGTGGACTTCAACTCCCAGAGTTCCCTAACTAGCAAGCTTAAGATACAAAGCATGCCAGATAGGGAATTCTGGGACTTGAAAGTTCACCTATCTGGGCATGCTTTAAACTGAGTCGACTTCAATTCCCAGAATTCCCCAGACGGCATGTTTTAAGATAGGTGGACTTCAACTCCCGGAGTTCCCTAGCCAGCAAGCTTTAAGATGGGTGGACCAACTCCCAGAATTCTCCCAGCTGTAAAACGGTCATTAAATCAGGTCGGTCACACAGGTAATCTGCTTTACGCCTGTCATGACTTATGACCTTAATGGGCCGGCTCCACTATGGTTGTAATTGGAGGAGTGCCTATCTTTCCCAGTCAGGCAAATCTGCCTATCGAAGGCTCAGTAAATGAAAGAGAAAAAAAGAGACTTCACACTTTTTATCTTGTTCCAAATACACGGTGAATTTACCCAATTACCTCCCCCGAAACCCCACGAAGTGCATTAAATGAATTAATTCCTCGAGCGCCAAAATGATAGACAGTGGAGAAATTCTTTTGTCTTCTTTCTGAAGAGGGCTGATCAGATAGTGGAATAATTAATCTAATGTTTTGTCTGGATGCTTAAATGGAATTTCCTATCATCCGACGCGTTTCGTGATTATCGGCTAAATCCAGAAGACATCAAGAGATGCGTTCATTATTTTCTTTTCTTTTTTTCTTACATCAAGGGAAATTAAAGTAACACTTGGGTGGCTTCACTCTCTACGATCAGGAAGAGAGGCTCTTCAATGTAATTCCTATAATTTTGTTTTATTTTATTTTTTAGACTCTGCTCAAATTCTTTGGGACTTTTTCTTTTTTTTAAAAAAAAACCTCAGACGGTTGAAACACTCTCTAGTTAGTAAGCTGTGAGATGGTTTCTGATCTCGTCCTCTTGAAGGCTGAAGTTGGAAAGCCATTTTTTGGGTAATCCTCTTTCCTATCGCAGGTTTTTCATCTCTCTCTAATCGTTTTTACATTCACACTCTACACTTGATAAGTCTCTGCTTAGTCCGGGGTTTGTTCTTTATCGTAGCATGATGTCTGACCCAGGTTATTATGCTAATCCACAATATGCTTCTCCTTCTCTTTGTCCTTCTCCTTTCCCTCTTTTTTCTTCTTTTTCTTCTCCTCTGCCTCTTCTTTGTCTCTTTTTGTTTTTTCCTTCTCCTTTCTTTCTTTTTCTTCTTCTCTTTCCCCTCTTTCTCCTTCTCCTCCCCATCTCACATCTCTTCTCTTCCTCCTCCTCTTTTTCTCCTTCTCGTTCTTCCTTCTTCTTTCTCTTTTCTCCTTCACTTTTTTCCTCTTTCTTCCTCTTCTCCCTCCCTCCTTCTCTCTTCTTCTCTCCTTCACCTTTCTCCCTCCTTCTTGTCTTTCTCCTCCTTCCTCTCTCGTCTTCTCTTCCTCCTTCCCCTTCTTCCTCCTTCTTTCTCTTCCTTCCTCTTCTCCTCTCATTTGCCATGTCCTTCTACTTCCTTTCTTCTCCTTCCTCCTCTCCTCTTTCTCCCTCTCTCCTTCTCTCCTCTTTCTCCTTCTCTTTTTCTCCTCCTTCTCCTCTTCCCTTCTTCCTTCTCCCTTCCTTCTTTCCCCCTCTTTCTTGTCCTCCTCCCTCCCTCTTCTCCTTCTTCTCCACCACATCCTTCTACTTCCTTCCTTCTTCCTCTTGCATCATGTGGTGTGAATGCCCCCTTCCCTCTGCCCGGAATGGCTTGCTAACCTGACTTTGAGTTAGCAAGTTGTGTGAAAGCTACTGATGTTTGGCTGCCTCCTCTCTGCTCCACCTCGCTTTCAATAAATCCAGAGCGATGTCCAGATTGCAAAACGGAAACAGATTCGTGGTTTTCATCAAACAAAATTAGCCACTGTTAAGCAAACCAGTTTTAAACCCTAAATATTAGCCTAACCTTAGCCCAGTTTGGTACCATCCAGGGAACTAGTTATAGATCCTGAGGGCTAAGACAGATGGAAACTATATTTCCATGCACCTGAAGTACAAACCAGGTTGTAATGGCCTCTATTTTATTTTATTTTTTTCCCCGAATATTTTGATTAAAAGAGAAAAAGAGATTTACCTTACAGACGTGGAGTCTTTACCTAAAAGAAAGCAGGAGAAAAAACACATTAGAAGGAAGATCAATTTTGAAGGTTTCCAAAAATATCCTGCAAAACTTAAGATTCTCACAATAACAGAACAGCAGGAGAGCAAAGCAAATTTTTTTTCTGAATTTTCTGACACTATAGGTAGTCCTCGACTTACGACCACATGGGAGCCCAAAATTCCTATTGCTAAGTGTGATCAGCAGGACTCCAATAAATCTACCCCCATTCAAATTATAAGTCTCTAGCCGCATCTCAGAGAAGAGAAAATTGATTTATTAGAAGTGGCCATGTTGGTGTTAGTTGGATGCAGCCGATACTAAAATACATCATTCATTTCCCCCTTTGACCCTGGCCTTCCCCTCACCCTCTGGATATACATTCTCCAATGGGACACATCCATAGCCAAGAGTCATCAATCAGGCTCTCCAGTAAAAATCTTGCCTTCCAACAACTTTGGGCTGCCAGGGTGATTATCTAGGCACTTAAGGAATGCACTGTTTTCCCCCACTCCCTTTCTGCTGGCAGCTAAAAAGACCAGAGGAGTCTTTTTTTAGTTGACAGAGACATTTGTTAACTGAGCTTTGCCCTATTTTACGACCATCCTTGCCACGGTTGTTAGGTGAAACCGCTGCAGTTGTTCGGTTGCTCATGTGGCTGTTAACTGAATCTGGCTTCCTCCCGGACTTTCCTTGTCAAGATGGTCGCAAAAGGGGATCGCATGACACTGCGACCATCATAAATACGAGCCAGTTGCCAAACAGCCAAATTTTAATCACGTGACCCCGAGGAGGAGGGTGGCGGATACTGCAACAGTGTGAAAAATGGCCCTGAGCAAAATTTTCAGTGTCATTGTAACTTCAAGCAGACACTAAAACAAACTGTTGTAAAGCAGGAACTATTTGGATCAAAGAATCAGAATAGAGCTGGAAGGGACCTTGGAGGTCTTCTAGTCCAGCCCCTGTTATTTGTAACACATTTGCCAGAAGTTCCTACGGAACAAATTTGGGTGCCAGCCAAAACAGGCTAAACTCTGAGGCTAAATAAATTACAGCAAACGCTGCCAGGCAGCTGAATTCTGAATAGCTTGGCGTCGTGTGATGCCAGTCAGGTTGGGAAAATGATCCGCCTTAGCCCATCCATCAGCTTCCTGCTCAAGGTGCTACAGATTTATCACCACAACGGGGTTTGTCAGTGAGTGTGTGCTCCTTAACAGCCATAACTGGGAGAGGGATCTTGGAGTCTTAGTGGACAACCAGTTAAATAGGAGACAGCAGGGTGCAGTGGCAGTCAAAAAAACCAATGCAATCCTCATCTGCATCACATCAGGAAAATTAACCATAGAAATTATGACAATTAGAGACACCACAGATAACAGATTATCAGAACTGGAAGGGACCTTCTAGGTCATCTAGTCCAACCCCCTGCCCAAGAAGGAGATCCTGCACCAGGGGTGGGATTCAACATTTTTAACAACCGGTTCTGTGTGCGTGGCTTAGGTAGTGGGCGTGGCTTGGTGGTCATGGGACTGGGTGGACGTGGCTTGGTGGTTATATTATTGGCTGGGTGTGGCCAACTCAACATCACTCCCATCGAGGCATGCATCTCCTCGCCTGGCCTCTCCTGACTGTGGGGATGCTGCAACAGCGGTAAGTGTGAAAAAGGGTCATAAGTCCCTTTTTTCAGTGCCATTGTAACTTTGAATGGTCCCTCCACACAAGTAAAGTACCAGCAAAGGAGGGGAAAAAAACTCCAGAGAAGTTCCAGAGACAGGAAGTCTAGTCCTGCCAAGAATGTAAAAAGGGTTAACGGAGAGGCAGTTTCTGTCAGCAACACCAGAATGTTTCCTTCCTGCCTTCCTTACAGGATTAGCCCAGTAATTTCTTCTAACAACCAGTTCTCCGAATTGCTTGGAATGTTAACAACTGGTTCCAGCGAATAGGTGCAAACTGGTAGAATCCCACCCCTGCCCTACACCCTTTCTTACAGATGGCAGTCCAATCTCTTTTTGAAGGTCTCAAGTGATGAAGCTCCTGCAACTTCCGAGGGCAACTTCTGTTCCATGGGTTGATTGTTCTCACTCTCAGAAAGTTTCTCCTTATTTCCAGGTTAAATCTCTCCTTGTTCAGTTTCCATCCATTATTCCTTGTCTGGCCTTCAGGTGCTTTGGAAAATAGCTTGATCCCCTTCCTCCCTGGAAGACCGCTATCCTGTCTCCCCTAGTCCTTCTCTTCCCTAGACCAGCCAGGCCCAGTTCCTGCAACTGTTCGTTGTATGTTTTAGCCTCCAGTTCCCTCATCATCCTGGTTGCTCTTCTCTGTAATTTTTTCTAGAGTCCAAACATCTTTTTTTATAATGTGGTGAACAAAGTCTCAGAGGTGATGACCACAGGATGGCCAACTTTCTGAACAGGCCCTCAAGCCCCAAAGGGAACTGAACACGGATGTTTACCTTTGCTGTGTCTTGCTTGGATGAGGTAGATAACTGCAATCACCAACACAACCAGGAGTGGATGCAGTACTCTAGGTGTGGATGCAGTACTCTAAGTGTGGCCTTACTAAGACCCTGTCCCACACAAAGACCCCGTCCTCACAATGGATATAGATACCTTCAAAACATCATCAATCCAGGGGTGGGCTGCTACTGGTTCGCACCGATTTGGGGGAACTGGATGTTAATTTTACAACTGGTTTGACAAACCGGTAGTTGCAATGACTGGCTGGCCCTGCCCACCCCTCCCCTCCCCTCCCCGGAGTCACCACCTGAAGCCTTTTGGATCTCAGGTAAATGCAGGGTCCATGCGGAGGCTTGGGGAGGGCGAAAAACGGGCCCCTCAGAGGCTTCGGAAGGCTGGAAACAGGCCTCTTTCTGGCCTCTGGAGAGCCTCTGGAGCCCATGGAAGGAGGAAATGGGCCTCCTGGAGGTTCTGGAAGGCCGTAAAAGGGCCTGTTTCTTGCTTCCGGAGAGCTTCCGGAGCCAGCGCGGGGCATTTTTGCCTTCCTGGAGGCTCAAGGAAAGCCTCTGGAGCCTGGGGAGGCTGAAAAACGGGCCTCCTGGAAGTTCCCGAAGGCCAGAAACGGGGCCATTTCCAGCCTCCAGAGCCCGGGGAGGCCATTTTCAACTGCCTGGAGGCTCGAAGAAAGCCTCTGGAGCCCGGGGAGGATGAAAACGGCTCCCCCAGCCATGGTGCAGGAGGCCGACTAGGCCACGCCCACCCAGCAACCGCACAGAGAACCGGTTGCTAAATTTTTTGAAGCCCACCCCTGCATCAGTCTCAGAGGTGATGACCACAGGATGGCCAACTTTCTGAACAGGCCCTCAAGCCACAAAGGGAACTGAACACGGATGTTTACCTTTGCTGTGTCTTGCTTGGATGAGGTAGATAACTGCAATCACCAACACAACCAGGAGTGCACACACCACCACCGCAATGATTACTATGGTTTTGCCATCTGCAGAAAGATTGCATGGGTTAGGGCGGCTTCCTTGAACGATCCTTTGACCATTGATTGACTAAATGTGTTTGTTGAAATATATACAGTATATATATTGATTGTCCCAGTCCATCACGGTTCTGGGCACCTCACAAAATAAAAACCAAGAGAAAGCATCAGCGACCTTCAGTGGAATAAAAACCTTCTCTAATGTGATGGAATGTAGTCTGGATTCCGAGGAGGGAGGGGCTGTTTTCCAGAGGGCAAGGAGGCAGCAGAGCTTGCAATGTTGGCTGGCATTTCTTCTGAAACTTGGCTGGGGCTCATGGTTTCATGAGGGTATCCGTCAGAACCCTGACAGTGGAATTCTGGGAGTTGAAGTCCACAAGCCTTAAAGTTCCCAAGGTTGAAGAAGACCCTGATCTGTAGCATCTCCAACCATGATGAGGCTTATGGGTTAAAATGAGCTCTCTCAACAAAGCCCAGTTCTGTATTACTCGTAATGTCTACTTCTTGAGCTGGTTGACCATCAAGGCTACCATCAGAGAATGTTTCTGCTCCCTCCCTGTTATTTTCTGGAGAGTATAAGGAGAGCTCCCTCTAGCTATTGCTTTCTTTCTGTTTTGCTAAGAGTTGTCACATCGTTTCTTCAAGGTCATCTCTGACGTTCTCTACACTCAGCTTATTCTGACTTAGGCTTCCCCCAAAAGCCCTAAGCAGACTCTTTGTCCCAGCAAAACCCCTTTTATTAAATGAAGGTGAATTTCACACATTCACTTTCAGCCAAAGGCCTGGCAAACAGTCTTTCAAAGGGTGTAATTAGGAGCACAGATCTTATCTAGCCTGGAGAGCTACCAAGTAAATATTTCCAAACGCAGTGCTGACAAGGAAGGACTCAGCACAGAGTCTTTGAGATGCACAGACAGATCTTCACACTGCTGCAACGCATGAATTGTTTCCTGAAAAAGCCCCCTCCCCTTCTGCTCCTCTTTTAATCCCTATGGGAGGGGCCATTCACCGTCCACCTGTGGCTTTACTCCTGAGTCGGCCCTTGTTCCTTAGCCGTTCCCTTATCCTGGCAGCTCTGCACATGCGCAGACTGGGAACCGACTCCAGATACTCCCCTGCCTCACTGTTGTCCAACTTCAAAGGCAGCTGATAACTGCCAGACTGCCCTGGCCCCATCTCTGCCTCTGACGCAGAGCCCTCGTCCGAGCCTTCCTCAGCCTCCAGGACTGGCACAGATTCCTCCCCAACTGCCTCATTGTCCGACTCTTGCTGCCGAGCTCCACTAGCCGCCAGCGGGCCACAACACAGCTGCGCCAACCTGCTCCAGTTCTAGAACTTCTCCACCTGGTCCCTGGGCTGAATCTTGGAACAACAGGCCCTTCACTCAAATATTTGGGAAGAATCTGGAGGGCCATGTTGTCCTCAAATGAAGAACGACCAAAGGATACATGACAGAATGAAACAAGGAACAAGGTAGATGTGTAACAAAACCTCTGAAGAAGTAACCTCAAAGCCCACACATACTTTCTGGACCACTGCCCAGAAGTCTGTTGTCTTCAGATTGCTTGATCAAGAGCGTGGTGGTTTCGTTGACTGGAGACTGGGAATCATGCTGGACCTGGCAAAGGAACGTGGAGAAATTCCTGTCTTCGGTGGCCAACATCTCAAGGTTGCTCTTGAGGGAAAAGGTCCCATCAGAATTGGTGGTCTTCATGCCAACTTTTCCTTTTCTGGCTTGGGCATCCTTGGCAAACAACTCCACTTTTGCATCTCCTGGATAAAAGCTTTCTGCGTTGCAACTGACCATCACCGAGGCATTCAGCTGGACGGGGGAAGGCGGGTTGATCTCAAGACGTACTTTAGGAGGAACTGAGCAAAGAAAGCCAAAGAGATCAGTCAAAAGAGCATTGGACTCCTGGTTCCTAGACTGGAAAAGATTTAAACATCTTTTGAACTTTTAAACATGTCTGCTAAATGTTGGAAATATAATCAGACCCCTGGGTTTGTGTTATCATTTGCCCAAAGGCAAAAAAATATGGGGACAAAAATACACACATGGTTAGAAAAAAATAGTAAAGCAACATAAAACCAGAAATATTTCCTACCAGAAAAAAAAATACAATAAAGGGAACACAGATCTAGTTTTACATGTGTTAACTGCAGCTAGAATTACATTTGCACAACAGTGGAAAAAATGAAGAGATCCCTACAGATGAAAATGTTATTAAAAAAATCAGAATGTGCAGAAATGGATAGACTAGCATTCAAAATTAAGGAGAAAGAAGAAACTGAAAACTTTTTAACATGCGATTAGTTTTGTCAATGGCTAACTAATAGAAACAGAGGTTCAAAACTTAAAAGCAAAAAAGAATGATTAACTATATAAGGAAGGTTCATTAAAACGAATAAGTACCGTTTCCCCCAAAATAAAACCCTATCTTATATATATTTTTTTGCCACAAAAAAGGCACCAGGTCTTATTTTCAGGGGATAACATCCACTGACCAATCTCACTTGCGTGCATCGCCCTCTGGTCTCCTTTTCGCCGTCAGAGTCAGAGGAATGTCTTCTTCTGTGGCCGGCAAGGCTTTCCTGAAGGCCTCTGCAGCCGATAACAGCTCTGGATCAATCCAGAGCTTTATTATCTGCTCCAGAGGCCTTCAGCAAAGCCTTGCCGGCTGCAGAAGAAATGGGCCGGCAAGGCAGGTGTCAGGGTGTCATCTCTCTCTGAAACCTACAGTTCACCTACCTCTTAAGATATCCCCAAGTGTGAAGGTCTTTTGGAGTGGACCATCCAATGATCCGTGCTGGATCTGGCAGGTTAGCTGAGACTTCACATCGCCTTCCTCCAGCGGGATTTCCACTATGCTCTCTGCTCGGTACGAGATGCTCAGCTTTTCATCATGATTCAGGATGTTGGTCAGGGCAGCCGGTATTTTTTTCCCATCCTTCAACCAGCTGACTGTGATCTCTTGGGGGGAGAATCCCCTTGTGGAGCAATTGAAGGAGGCCCGAGATCCCGCCGTGATTCTTCGTGTGGGCCCAAGAACCACAGGTTGGGATGGCTTGGCTGAAGGAGAAAGTAGAGAGAGAGAGACATCAGTTGATGTTCCTCACAGACAATACAAGAGGCCATGAGATGGTTTTTGGCTGGAGAGACTCAACTTTGAACATGGGAATTACTCCCTTGTGTCTCATGTTTGACTGGGAACACCTCCCTCCATCCTGTTGTGGCCCATCAGGGGTCATTGGAGCTGGCGGCAGACTCGGACAGCGAGGAGGTTGGAGAGAAGCATGGGCCAGTCTTAGAGTCTGGGGAAGGCTCTGACGAAGGCTCTGCATCGGAGGCAGAGATGGGGCCAGGGCTGTCCAACAGTTATCAGCTGCCTTTGGAGTCGGAGATCAGTGGGGCAGAAGAATAGCTGGAGCCTGTCCCCAGTGTGTGCATGCACAGAGCTGCCAGAAGAAGGGAACATCTAAGGAACAAGGGTTGACTTGGGAGTAAAGCCACAGGTGGACGGTGAATGGCTCCTCCCAGAGGGAATAAAGAGGAGCAAAAGTGGAGTGGGGCTTTGCAGGAGACAATTAGTTCAATTTATTAAGGTCAAGATCTGTGTCTGACTCCTTGCCAAGTACTATCTGCTACAGTTTGGCATTTGGAAGTTATTGGCCTGGCAACTCTCCAAGCCTGATAAAAGTCTGTCGTTAACTCTCTTGGAAGACGGTTTGCCGGGACTTTGCTGGAGAGGAATTCACTGTAAACGAAATAAAAGGGGTTTTATTGGAATGAGGAGTCGGCTTCGTGCTTTTGGGAAGCCTAGGTCAGAACACCTGAAATGAAATGCAGAGGGCCACTTACCAATTACAAAGACCATAGTGCCTTTCCCTGAAGCAAGCTCACTCTCTTGGATCCCTGCCCTGAACTTCACACAAAAGTAGGTCCCGGCATCTTCAGGCTGGACATTTTGGATGTTGATGTTGAAGTTTGTGTTGGATCCTGGGATGACCCTGACCACCCGGTTGGAAGCTCCTTCTTTATCGCTGTAAATGGGGGGCTGGCTTCTGTCCGCCCCTTTGTACCATCGCACGCCTCCAGGTAAATTTCCTCCAGTCAGTATACACTTTAGAGTAAGGTTCTCTCCAGCTTTCACCGATATGGTTTCCGGAAGTTGGGTTACCTCTATATTCTGCCCTGTAACAACTGAAACAAAAAAGAGACACTTTTGTAACCGGGTTTCCTTTAGAAAATGGTGACCTCTCTTCTGGAGACAGAGAACCACTGATGGTGCCCCTTGGGAGAAGAGAATCATTTGCCTTTTGTGAATGCAAATCACTTTATATACAGTTAAGGTCTTGGGATTTAAGAGCCAACCAGCAGTGAAGCTGATGCAGTATAGGCTGATACAATAAGAATGAGTCAGTACAGCATGGTTACTTCCCTTTAAGACTAGGGATGGGTTCCATCCCTTTAAGAGGTGTTTATATAAAGGCAGCCATTAGAGGGCATGTTCTCTCTCCTTGTATCCTGTCTTCATTGCAGAGTTCTCCATGTAGAGAAGATTGATTGCTTGTAAGGCATTTGCCTACCACGTATATTTCTGGATATAACTATTGTAACCATTGTTCAATGTCTAAATGTTTCTGTGTGCTCTGTTTTGCTCCTGGATTGTCCCATAATGGCAGTCAAGCTGCAAACACTCTGACATATACCACTCTATAACGCCTTGGTAAGGCCACCCTTAGAATACGGTATCCAGTTTTGGTCACCAAGAGGTAAAAAAGACTCTGGAAAGAGTGCAGAGAAGAGCAACAAAGAACGGTTGCAGAATTTGGTATGTGTGTCTAGTCTAATGAAGGAAAGGACTAGGGTGACATGATAGCAGTATTCCAGTGTTTGAGGGGCTACCACAAATAAGAAGGGGTCAACCTATTGAGCTGTGGTGGCACAGTGGTCAGAGTGCAGTACTGCAGGCTACTTCTGCTGCCTGCCGGCTGCCAGCAATTTGGTCGTTCAAATTTCACCAGCTCAAGGTTGACTCAGCTTTCAAACCTTCCGAGGTGGGTAAAATGAGGAGCCAGATTGTTGGGGGCAATATGCTGACTCTGTAAACCACTTAGAGAGGGCTGTAAAAGCACTTTGAAGTGGTATATAAGTCTAAGTGCTGTTGCTATTCTCCAAAGCCCCAGAAGGCAGGACAAGAATCAACGGATGGAAACTAATCAAGGAGAGAAGCAACCTAGAATTAAGGAGAAATTTCCTTGACAGTGAGAAAAATTAACCCATTGATTCATGACCAGTTGCTTAATGATTGTTCAAAATTAAGACAGGCATCTCCAGAGCTACTTACAACCCATTTCTGGAATTGTCTAGCCTGTATAGACACACACACACAGGCACATGGTTGCATTTTGGGCACTTGGCAATGAGTTCAGCTCTGCAGTTGGGACTGTGACAAATTGCCATGGGACAACTCACCACAGCCAACTCACCCAACCAACTCGCCAAGTCACCATGGCCAAGTCACCATGCCAACTAGCCATGATCAACTTGCCATGGGCAACTCACCATGACCAACTTGCTATGGTCAACTAGCTATGACCAACTCACCATGATCAACTTGCCATGGGACAACTCATCATAGCCAACTCACTACAATCAACTCACCAAGTCACTATGGCCAACATGCCACAGCCAACTGATGATGACCAACTTGTCATGGTCAACTAGCCATTACCAACTTGCCATGGGACAACTCACCATGACCAACTTGCCATGGCCAACTTGCCATGGGACAACTCACCACAGACAAGTGACCATGGCCAACTGGTCATGGTCAAGTAGCCATGGTCAACTCACCACAGCCAACGCACCATGTTCAACTTGCCACAGTCAACTAGTCATGGCCAACTCACCATGACCAACTCACCAAGTCACCATGGCCAACTTGCCATAGTCAACTAGCTATGACCAACTCACCATGGTCAACTCACAATGGGACAAATCACTACAGCCAACTCACCACAATTAACTCACCAAGTCACCATGGCCAACATGCCACAGCCAACTGATCACGATCAAATAGCCATGGGAAAACTCACCACGGACAAGTCCCCATGGCCAACTGGTCATGGTCAAGTAGCCATGGTCAACTTACCACAGCCAACTCACCATGTTCAGCTAGCAACAGCCAATTCACCATGACTAACTCACCACAGCAGCTCACCATGGCCAACTCGCTGCGAGACCAGAGTTACACTCAAATGGTGGAATAGAACAATCAAAGAATGGGTGCAAAAGGAGGGAGAGAATGCAATGAGAATGACAAACATTAAAATATTTTTATTGTTTATTTTAAATAATTAAAATCGAATGGTCTAATTGTCCTGCAGCGAGTTGTCCCATTCCATTTGCAGTTCACATGGTCGTGATTTGCAATGTTTTCCCCCGTTTCCCCAGTGCTTAAGTCTGGTTTTCAGTAACAAAACACCCGTTGGGAGAATCAGATTCACTTAATGGCCGTCGCATTTGCTTAATGACTGCGGAGCTTAAACAACCGCTGTCAAAAAAAATAGTTTTAACTTTGAATCTGGTCACAAGGATGCCTTGATTTCCAACTGCAACAATGTACAACTCTTCAATCCAAGCTCAATTACTGTCATAAAGACAAGGACTACCTCTAAGGAACAAGGGAAGAATTGGTTTAAATCTTCTCCCGCAGTTCTTGTTATGGTAACTGCAAAACCACTTCCAGACTTTGGTTCTCTGTTGATAGGTATAGTGAAGGAGTGCCATCAAACTGTCTGCCTCGAGCACCTTGCCAAGGTAGAAAAACTAGATCATAAAATTGATTTTATGGCACTTTAAAGAAAAACGAAAACACTGTATTTTTTTTTTTTTACAGATGACTGTAATTGCATCAGACCAGAGAAGACGCCAGCTGCTCAATTCAAAGAAAAAATTCTTCCTTCCTTGAAATAATATAATACAATTTAAGGATGTTTCATTGCAACATTAATTTCTTGTTAGAGCCTAAATCTCTTGCAAAGTGCTCGTTCTTAAAAACTGTCCCTGATGTTTCTGAATGTTTGCTCCCTTTTGCGCTTTGGGAATAGAATTGTTTTCAAAAAAATGCAGCATAAATGCAACACATGCCACCGTTCCTTGCAATTAAACAATTTCCAAGGCAAAAAGCATTGTGGATTTTATGTTACATTTGATACATGCATTCCGTCTTACAGTTATTCGCTTAGTGCCAGTAACTGTGAGAAGGATCTTGGAGTCCTAGTGAACAACCACTTAAATAGGAGACAGCAGTGTGCGGCGGCAGCCAAAAAACCCAATGCAATCCTAGGTTACATCAATAGAAGGATAGAATCATTGCCTGTGAAGTGTTAGTACTGCTTAGAATGTCTTATTAAGAGCACACTTGCAATGCTGCACTCAATTCTGGTCACCACAATATAAAAAGAATAGAAATAGACCTAGAATAGTAAAATAGACTAGACTAGAACAGAACAGAAACAGAAAAGAATTGAAGAATAGAATAAGAATTAGGATAGAATAAGAATGCAATAGAATAAGAAATAGAATAGAATGGTAAAATAGAATAGAATTTACAATAGAATAGAATAGAATAAGAACTAGAACAGAATAGTAAAATAGAAAAGAATAAGAGTAGAATAGAACAGAACAGAAACAGAACAGAATCGAAGAATAGAATAAGAATTAGAATAGAACAAGAATTAGAATAGTAAAATAGAATAGAATTAGAATTAGAATAGAATAAGAAATAGAATAGAATAGTAAAATGGAATAAGAGTAGAATAGAACAGAAACAGAAGAATAGAATAGAATAGAAAATATGGAGTGGAATGGAACGGAACAGAATAGAACAACGAAATTGGAAGGGACCTTGGAGGTCTTCTAGTCCAACCCCCTGCTCAGGCAGGACCCCCGATACTATTTCAGACAAATGGTTGTTCTATCTCTTCTTAAAAACTTCCAGTGTTGGAGCCTCCACAACTTCTGGAGGCAAGTAGTTCCACTGATTAATTGTCCTAATCTCTAAAAAAGATGTTGAGACTCTGGAAAGAGTGCAGAGAAGAGCAACAAAGAGGATTAGGGGGCCGGAGGCTAAAACATACAATTGCAGGAATTGGGTATGTCTACTCTAATGAAAAGAAGGACTAGGGAGACATGGTAGCAGTTTTCTAATATTTGAAGGGCTCCTACGAAGACGAGGGGAAGAGGGGATCGAACTCTTTTCCAAAGCCCCAAAAAGCGAGACGAGAAACAACGGATGGAAACTAATCAAGAGACAAACAACCTAGAACTAAGGAGAAATTTTCTAACAGTGGGAGCCATCCACCAATGGAATGGCTTGACTTCACAGGTTGTGGGTGCTCCAAACCTTGGTAATACCCAAGAAGCTTCTACAAAGAAGAGACGGTCAAAGCACCTTAAGACAGAATAAGAAGCAACAGGAGGAAGATGATCCAAGAAAGATCCAACCTAGAACTAAGGAGAAATTTCAGAGAGAGAGAGAGAGAGAGAGAGATTTGATCTAACCTCTCTCTCCCCCTCCCTCTCTGTCATAAACACACACACACACACACACACAAACACACAGACGCAGGGGTGGGATTCAAATTTCTTAACAACTGGTTCTGAGGGTGTGGCCTAATTAGTGGGTGTGGCTTGGTGGACATGTGACTGGGCGTGGCTTGGTGGTCACGTGACTGGCTAGGCATGGCTTGTATGTAAATATTATGTATATTTATGTAAATATGGATTTTTTTTTTTATAAAAAAAGAGCAACTTTTACCCCAAATCAGGCAAAGCAGGCAGGCATATTGAGTTGCTCACAGAATCACAGATTCATTCAGAGATCTATCTTTCTGCCATTGGCTACCTGAGTCTGTTGCATAAAATTTGCTTGCAAGCAAACTCAAAAAATTTGCTAGCAAGCAAATTCACAAAATTAACTCACAACACACCATGTATGTAAATATCGAATTTTTTAATTTTTTTTTAAAAAGCAATTTTTACCCCAAAGCAGGCAAAGCAGGCAGGCAGACTGAGTTGCTCACAGAATCACAGATTCACAGATTCACTCAGAGGTCTGTGTTTCTGCCATCGGCTAGCTCAGTCTGCAACTGAATCACAGAACCTTCAGTCCTAAGGGAGGTGCGGCTCTGCTTTTAAACAGAGCCGAAGATCTAAAGATTAGCTAGAAAGCAAGTAAATGAATGATTCTGTTCCATGCATTGATTATTCTCACTGTCAGGAAATTTCTCCTTATTTCTAGGTTGAATCTCTCCTAGATCAGTTTCCATCCATTATTCCCTGCCTGGCCTTCAGGTGCTTTGGAAAATAGCTTGACCCCTTCCTCCCTGTGGCAGCCCCTCAAATATTGGAAGACTTCTATCCTGTCTGCCCTGGTCCTTCTCTTTCCTAGACTAGCCAGGCCCAGTTCCTGTAACCGTTCATCGTATCTTTTAGCCTCCAGTCCCCTAAATCATCTTTGTTGCTCTTCTCTGCACTCTTTCTAGAGTCTCAACCTCTTTTTTATAGTGTGGTGACCAAAACTGCATGCAGTACTCTAGGTGTGGTCTTACTAAGGCTTTATAGAGTGGTATTAGTACCTCCCTTGCTCTTGATTGTATCCCTCTCTGAAGCTTCTTGGATGAGAAGTGAAACGTCTTCAAAGAAAAACCATAAAGCCCTTTTCCCTCTTGAAAAAGCACCTTTGGGCCTATTATCCTATATTCCATGTTCCCTTATCTCCCAGGTTTTTTCAACATACTATCACACAAATGGAAAAGATGCTGTGGCTACCAGATAACAAAATTGTTCTGGGCATCTTATTGCATACAAAGAACAAACTCAACCTTCCAATTCTCTTAATGCTGAACTGCAGGTAAGCATACAATTTTGCTGTCTAATGCTTCAAAACTTCTGTTTTCACACTGCGTAATAGACATTGATATTCCATAATTAGGCTTTTAAACAAATGCATTTTTATGTAACCCAAAAAAATCAGCCGCGTGTTTTTGGGATAATGTACCCTGTGTCGCTGAATTCCACAGCTGGGAGTAGAGTTGAGAAAAATAAAATCACAAAGAAACTCAGAAATTTCCCTGACTCTTCTAGGACCAAGGTGGACATCGAAGAGAGCTGAAGATGCAACTTCCGTAATTCAAGAAACGGTTAATGAAGGTTTTTTTTTTAAAAGGACAGATCCAGAAGCTGAAGCTCAAATATTTTGGCCACCAAACAAGAAGAAAAGACTCCTTGGAAAAGACCCCAATGTTGGGAAATTTGGAAGGCAAAAGGAGAGAAAGGGACAGTAGAGGATGAGATGGTTAGATTGGGTCATCGACGCAATGAACACGAATTTGGGATAACTCCAGGAAATGGTGGAGGACCAGGGGTGGGATTCTACCAGTTCGCACCTATTCTCTAGAACCGGTTATTAACATTCTAAGCAGTTCGGAGAACCGGTTGTTAGAAAAAATTACTGGCCTAATCCTGTAAGGAAGGCAGGAAGGAAACATTCTGGTGTTGCTTACAGAAACTGCCTCTCTGTTAACCCTTATTACGTTCTTGACAGGACTGGACTTCCTGCCTCAGGAATGTCTCTGGAGTTTTTTTCCCCTCCTTTGCTGGTCCTTTGCTTGTGTGGAGGGACCATTCAAAGTTACAATGGCACTGAAAAAAGTGACTTATGACCATTTTTCACACTTATAACTGTTGCAGCATCCCCACAGTCATGAGAGGCCAGGCGAGGAGAAGCGTGCTTCGATGTGAGTGATGTTGAGTTGGCCACGTCCAGCCAATAACATGACCACCAAGCCATGTCCACCACCTAAGCCACGCCCACAGAACCTGTTGTTAAAAATTTGAATCCCACCCCTGCGGAGGACAATGAGGGGTAGTGGTTTGCTATGGTCCATGAGATCACAAAGCTGAACATGGCTTAGCAACTGAATGATGGCACATTTTAAGAAGAGATCGGACAACCGCTTGTCTAAAATGTTATAGGACTTCCTGCTTAAGCAGTGAGTTGGACTATACCATTCCAGACAAGTGGCTATCCAATCTCTTCTTAAAACCTCCAGTGATGGAACACCCACAACTTCTGCAGGCAAGCCATTCAGAATAAGAGAATAACAGAGTTGGAAGGGACCTTGGAGGTCTTCTAGTCCAACCCCCTGCTCAGGCAGTATGCCCTATATCCACGATGGCAAACCTATGACACTCGTGCCACAGGTGGCACGCAGAGCCATTTGTGCAGGCACACAAGCCCCACGCAAACTTACCTCATTGCGCGTGCCTCCCAGCTGATTTTTGGGTCTTTTTTCGGCCTGCCAGAAGTTTGAGGGAAGCCTCTGCAGGCTTTGCAGGCCAAAAAATAGACCCGTTTCATCACTTCCTGTATTTCCAGAAATACCGGAAGTGATGAAACGGGCCCATTTTTCGGCCTGCAAAACCTGCAGAGGCTTCCCTCAAGCCTCTGGCAGGCCAAAAAAGGGCCTCAAACAGGCCAAAAATCAGCTAGGAGGCACAGTGCATGTAAGGAGGCATGGCCCCCTCCGCATGCGTTGCCTTCTGGATGCTGGCATGCGAGCGTGAGTGTGTGTGCAAGTTTTGGCACAGGAACCCAAAAAGGTTTGCCACCACTGCCCTGTATCATTTCAGACAAATGGTTATCCAACATCATCTTAAAAACCTCCAGTGTTGGAGCATTCACAACCTCGAGGCAAGTTGTTCCACTGATTAATTGTCCTCACTGTGAGGAAATTTCTCTTTATTTCTCGGTGGCTTCTCTCCTTGCTTAGTTTCCATTTGTTGCTTCTTATTCTGTCTTCAGGTGCTTTGAAAAATAATTTAATCCCCTCTTCTTTGTGATAGCCCCTTAGATATTACCAAGGTTTATTCATTGACTAAACATGCTCCCTTGGACCTGTGTGTCTTTCTTACAACCACCCGCAACATAAAACTGGAATCCACAACCTCCCAGTCTGGTGGATTCAGCTGAACCTATGGTATAGAGATAGTCCTCAACATACGACCATAATAGAACTGCCCCGCTAGAGTTATCAAATGTCAGTCACGAGTGAGTCACCACATAAGTCAACCTGATTTTGTAACCTTTTCTTGCACTGGTCATTAAGCGAATGTGGCCATTCCAAAGTGAATGCTACAGTCATTAAGTGAACCCATTCTTCACCACAGGGCACTTTATCTATCTATCTATATAAAAGCGAAATGTCACTCATGCATCATCACAAAATCTCCAGAATCATAAAGCCTACAAACTTGAAATTTGGCACCTGTGTTCCTCTTGGCTTCTCGGTGCTCACTAAGAAAGGATTTTTCAAAATGACCATCAGAGCATTAGTACGAGGGCTATCCACAAAATAGATTACGTTTTGCGATAAAAAAAAAAAAAACAAAGTGTAGGAAAACTGTTTTATTATATACACTTGAAAGTGACACTTGAATACTACTTTTCAACATATTCACCGAACAAATTGAGGCACTAATCATAGTGGTGAACAAGCTTTGTAATTCCATTGTCATAAAATTCAGCCGCCTGAGATTTGAGCCAGTCAGTCACGCCCGCCCGCAGTTCCATGTCGTCGTCAAAACGCTGTGTTCCAAGCCAGGTCTTCATCCTCGGAAACAAGTGGTAGTCGCTTGGTGCAAGATCGGGGCTGTAGGGCGGATGAGGAAAAATCTCCCACTTGGAAGCATTCAGGACTTCTCGAGTGCCATAGTTCGGCCATTTTTAAACTTAATGCACCATTGGCGCACTCCACCTTCAGTGATGATGTTGTCCCCGTACACTTCACACAGTTGCCGAAAAATTTCAATCAGTTTATGGTTTTTTGCCAACAAAAACCTTATCACTGATCGCACCTCACAACTCGAAGGATTTTCAATTGCAGCACACATTTCAAATGTTTGCTGTGAAATAACAGGCAACGATACGAATCTCCCTCCCACTAGCACGACTAATTGCAGACTGAGTGGCGGATGCACAGACCAAAGATGGCCGTGCTAGCTCCGCCCCTTCTTGCTACAGACCAAAACGTAATCTATTTTGTGGATAGCCCTCGTATTTTGTATATTATTATTATTAACACACTCTGAGGCTAAGGAGTTCGACTCTCCCTCCCCATCTCAATGCAGTTGACTTAAGCCATGCCCACAGTCCTTGTTATCTCCTTGCTCACACAGCAAATACTGCTTCAGTTTCCAAACAGCCCTCCACTCTCTCTCACACTGACAGGATGCTAGCCAGATGAACACCGATGGATGATGGTAGGCAGAGGCAGAATTTTTTACTCCCTTATTTTCCTCCCCAAATGTAAGCCCGACCACATAGCTTCGTAGCGAAGCATAGGTATCGAGCTAGTTTATTATAAGTGTGAATATACCAAACTTTTCTTCCTCTTCCTCCTATTTTTCCCACAGTGACAACCTATTTTTTCCACAATGACAACTTTGTGAGGTGGGTTGGGCTGAGAGAGTGAGTGAAAAAATAGATACAAATTCCAGATTTTGGTAAAAACACTGTATGTTGGGAGTGACATAACTGCAGGACGCTGCAAACGGATGTAAATACATTGTAATACATTCAATGCCATTGAAAATTGATCCTAAGTACCTTTTGGGTATTCAATTTCCACCGGTCACTAAATGACCAGTCGTAAGCCAAACACTATTGATTCTGCCATGGTACCACACAGGTCTTCCTAGACTGGGTTTCTGTAGAAGCCACTCTAGCTGGCTGTCTCAGATAACAGATAATCAGAGTTGGAAGGGACCTTGTAGGTCATCTAGTCCAACCCCCCACCCAAGCAGGAGACCCTACACCATTTCTGACAGATGGCAGTCCAATCTCTTCTTGAAAGTCTCAAGTGATGAAGCTCCCATAACTTCCGAGGGCAACTTCTGTTCCATTGGTTGATTGTTCTCACTCTCAAGAAAGTTTCTCCTTATTTCCAGGTTGAATCTCTCCTTGTTCAGTTTCTATCCATTATTCCTTGTTTGGCCTTCGGGTGCCTTAGAAAATAGCTTGACACGCCCCCTCCTCTCTGTGGAGCACCTCAAATATTGGAAGATACTCTCCTGTCTCCCCTGGTCCTTCTCTTCACTAGACTAGCTAGGCTCAGTTCCTGCAACCATTCATTGTATGTTTTAGCCTCCAGTCCCCTAATCATCCTGGTTGCTCTTCTCTGCACTTCTTCTAGAGTCTCAACATCTTTTTTATAATGTGGTGACCAAAACTGGATGCAGTACTCTAGGTGTGGTCTTACTAAGGCTTTAAGGAGTGGTATTAGTACCTCCCTTAATCTTGATCGTATCCCCCTGTAAATGCAGTTTAGGATTGCATTGGCTTTTTTGGCTGCTGCTGCACATGGCTGGCTCATATTTAGCTGGTTGTCCATTAGGACTCCAAGATCCCTCTCCCAGTTACCACTAGTAAGCCTGATTTCACCCAGTCTATATGTGTCCTTCAGGTTTTTCTTGCCTAAGTGTAAGACTTCACTTTTCTCTACATTGAATTTCACTCTCTATACTCTGGGAGACTTTTCTAAGCCAGGGTAAGCAAACCACAAACTCACAACTCTTTCCCCCATTGTGTTGTGGTTAGCCGGCAACAGGTGCAGATGGCTGAGGAGAGCGAGGACTCTGATGAAGGGCCAGGACCATCAGAGAGTGGACTGCTGCCTTCAGAGGTTGTGGGGGCTGGCAGCAGCGATGAGGAGGTTCCCGAGGAGCCTGTGCACATGCACGAAGGATTACTCGCAGGAAAGAACAATTACAACAGCACAGGTGACTTGGGAGTAAGGCTGCAAGGTAATGGCCCCTCCCTCAAGAGGATAAAAGTCAGGTTTGGAAAAGCGTTCTTTGCAGAAAGCAAAGAAGCTCTTAAACTCAACGGGTGGACATTTTAATTCGTGTTTGAAGAATTTTGTAAATTAGTTCTTATCTCTGGGTTTTTGGCAGCCTTGGCAAACCACTTGGCAAGGCTCTTTCTTGTCGGAGCTAATTGGTGGGAAACAGCCTTCAGAACAGAATTCCTTATTAAACCTTAAAAGGTGGGGGGGCTGCTGCCTTTGTCTGTGTTTGTTCTTTGGGAACCCGGTTGGGTCAGAACACGTTGTGGGTACATTCATTTTTTTCACCCATCACAAAAGCACATCCATCCTTCCTGCGGTTGGAAAAAAAACACACCCAATACTTGACTCTGCCAAACAGATCCATTCCCACAGCGCTCTGGACCTTTGCTAAACAACCACGTTACTGTTTATTGTGTCATGCAAACATCCCTACTGTTCTGGGTCGCACTTGACGAGCAAAAATGCAAATGGAGAATCTTAGGCACATTAAAAACCTAATGGGTTTAACAGTCCTTCAGCAATGAGCTGGTTACGTACAAGTGGAAAAAAAACAACCCCTTCACAAAAATAGCTTCACAGCTGTCTCTCTAATATTATCGCAGCTATCAGAAAGGGCCAAATCCACAGAGAAGATTCATCAGGCCTGAAAGAAGCTGGTTTTTTGTTTTTTGTTTTCATTTTTCATTTTTCTTCAGCAACTTTCAAGAAAATGGGAAATTAAGATTCTTGGGCAGACAGCCCCAGCTTAAAATGAAATAGAAATAGAAAGAGCTACTACTACATTTTCACACGCAAGCGTTCCTAAATCTGCTCAATGTGGATCAATTGTTGGGTTGGTTGTAAGAGCGTCTTATGGGAGTGCTCACAAAATGGCTGCTGACAGGGGGATGGCCAGGTGTGACATGCCCTGTTTAGTGGGTGGACGCGAGTGGTGGGATTCAAATTGTTTTTCTACGACCAGTTCTGTGGGCGTAGCTTGGTGGGCATGGCAGGGGAAGGATATACTGCAAAATCCCCCTTTCTCTTCCCTCCCCACCCCACTAACCTGCTTTCCAGCTCCATTCTCCTGTGCAGGACAACCAAAGAAGACCCAGCCAATCAACTGGGACTCGGAAGGCAGAGAATAAAGGGGCAGGGGGCAGTCAGATGTGGGATTTGCCAGTTCTCCGAACTACTCAAAATATCCGCTACTGGTTCTCCAGAACTGGTCAGAACTAGCTGAATTCACCACCTGTGGTGGCCGCCCTTCCAAACAAAGCTGCTGTTGGGATTCCAGCAGTTCCCCCAATTAAATCATGAGTCTCGAGCCAAACTTCCAAAACTAAACAGGGTTTATTGGGAGTTAATATGACGGCACTACCTGGGTGTAGCCGACTCTGAGACACATCCTTCACTGTCAGCCTTGACCCTGGTTTTCCCCCCACCCACCCCCTGGGTGTATCATAATTCCTATTCTCCAATGGGACACATCTATAGCCCAGAGTCATTAATCATGCTCTCCAGTTGGAATTTTGCTCAGCAGAAACTTCAGTCACCTAGTTACTATCTTTCAAAACATTTATGGAATGCACTTTTGGTTTTACAAGCTGCTGCACTGCTGGCAGCTCTAAAAAGACCATAGAAATATTTTATGAGTTGACAACTAGATTATTTTTATTTTCTGAAAAAGGCTGCAAAATTTATTCAGGGCTCAGAAACGGCCTGTGATGACCTGAGGCGTGACACAAAAATAACAAAGTCACAAAAGTAGAATAAACTTGGGCCCCACTGTCCAATTATTCTCGGCTAGATACCAAACTCTTTCAAAAACAGTCTACGAAGGGAGTAAATGCAGTCCAAACCTAAAGTAAACATAATTAGAAATTAAAAAAACCCATCACAAACCACAATGAACACAACAGGCCAGAATAATAAATTGCTGACTTCCAAAAGATAAGAAGCACACAAAGTTGGGAGGATGCCAAAACCCAGATGAGCCTCGACAAAGATAATGCACGCTTTGCTTCCAGCAAGGTGCTGTGTGCAAACCGCCCTTCTTATATCCTGTTCTCCCAGCTGCAACTAATGCAAGGGATCAGGGCCTTTTTCACAAGGGACTTGTGACCCTTTTTCATAGTTATAGCATTTTCAGCATCCATGTCAAAGCCATTATTTTTAGCACAAGAGTTGGCATCCATTTCCCCCTGGCTCTCAGGAACTGACTATGTGGAAATGGCCATTAATTAAGATGCCGGTTGCTTCGGGCTTGCCAAGGGCTATAAATGGCCTTGGAGAGAGTTCTGACACGCGACTCTGTCATAGTTGCGAGGACAGCAGGAGCTTGCAGCGGATCTGACCCACTGCCTTTGCTGACTAGAGATTGTCCTCGGCTTACGACCATTCCGACCTTACCATGCTGCTGAAAAAAGCGACTTACAGAAAAGGTGAAGAGAATAAGAGCAAGAGTCGGAAGGGACCTTGTAAGGTCATTTAGTTCAGCGGTGGATAACTTTTTTCGGCTCTCATGCCGATAATTGTGTGCGCACACGCTCACTCACATGCCAACGCCCAAAAGGCAATGCATGCCCCACCCACGCCCCCTCTATGCATGGGCGCGCAATCCTCACCCACCCATTCCACTGCCCCCTTACCTGCACTGTGCCTCACAGTTGATTTTTGGCCAGTTTGAGGCCTTTTTCGGTCTCCCAAAGGCTTGAGGAAGGCTTCTGCAGGCTTCTGGAGACTTTGCAGGCTGAAAAATAGCCCCGTTTCATCACTTCCGGTATTTTCACAAAAACAGGAAGTGACAAAATGGGACTAGTTTTCAGCCTGCAAAGCTCCAGAAGCCTGCAGAAGTCTTCCTCAAGCCTTGGGGAGGCCGAAAAAGGCCTCAAACCCACAGAAAATCGGCTGTGAGGAGTGCACATGCACAGTGAGGTAAATCTGCCTGCAGCTTGCATGCCGGCACAAAAAGCTCTGCGTGCCATAGGTTCGCCATCATGGCCCTGTACCACTTGTGACCATCTCTCAGACTTACGACCATTGAAGCATCCCCATGGTCAAAATTTAGAAGCTTGGCAGTTAATAGGAGATTATTGTTATTAATTCTTACGGTAATAATTAAAAAGTGATTACATTGTGATAAACTACTATCATGAATTAAAGAGGAGATAATTAAATGAGCTATAAGGGTGGTACACTCAAATTAGTAATTAAAGGGGAAAACTTTTGAATTATTAGAATTGAAATGGAACTTTTAGAATAATGAAATAAGAATATGTGATGAAATCGCAAATGTGACAGTTTAAAATATAAAGTGCAATGAATATGAAGATACGAGAATTATTTGAAATAAAAAGAAATAAGTTAAGGCAGGAATAGAAAATATATAAAATAAATTTGAAGAATATAAGAATATCTGAGAAAATGTACAGAAAATATGAAATGTGATGATTTGATATGAAATCAAATGTGAAAGAGGAATATGTAACCAAGGTCATGCATGCATGGAAATGTGAAAACCTGGAACCACTAAAAGAGGTGTTTTTGAACTATTAAAAAATAAGAAACTTTTTTACAAAAAAAAAAAAAAAATTTTAGAAGCTTGGCAACTGCCTCAGATTTATGACAGACGTACTTAATAAACCATGTGACTCACTAAACAAACTGTGGCAATGTGCTTAATAACTGTGGCAGGAGAAGTCGTACAATGAGGCAAGACTCACTTAACAACTGTCTTGGGAGGCACGTACATGCATACTGCAGGTAAGGGGGTAGTGTTACAAGCACGCGCCTGGAGGGGAAGGTGCACTGCATTGTGGATGCCAGCATGTGTGCGTGCTATCACAAGTGCACACACTTTGGGTTCATCATTACTGCCATAGACATACTTTATGAGTTGAAGGTAGCTTGTTTTTTTTTTTCTTCTCCTCACTCTATCTGGCTTCACACAAGAGACGGTAAAATACTTTGAAAATCTCATTTTAAAGCCGAAGAAGTAGACTTCAAGGGCCCTGAACTCACCCAAACCTCAACTAGGGTTTTAATGTTATAATTATCAATTTGTCAGACAGAGGAAATGATTAAATACACGATCGGTGGGCATTGCTATTAATTATATTAACTTGCTAATTTAATCATATTGGCAGACATTAATATTCATCCCGTTAATGCGTCCCTTAATTTAATATTGGTATTAATATGTCAACTCAACGTAGTTTTAATGCATGTAATTGGGGTGTGTGTAAAACCTCCTTCGACCTGGTTCCACCCCCTATCGTAGCTGGCTATTTCGTGGCTTATAGTCTTTGAATGAATCAAGAGAAAATGTGGTTACAGTAAAGGAGAAACAAATTTAGTTATACATGTATTAACAGCAGCTAGAATTGTGTTTGCTCCAAATTGGAAAAGCGATAAGATACCGATAAGAGGGAAAAGTAATCAAAAAAAATATCTGAATGTGCAGAAATGAATCGGTTAACATTGGTAATCAAAGAAAAAGAAGAAATGGAATATTACATGTTATGGGATTTATTTTAACAATGGTTAGAAAATAAAACGAATTAAAATGGACAAGATGTGTGGACAAGAATATATAAAGTAATAAGATAAGATTGTTAAAAAAAATGGACATATTAGATAATACTTATAAGAAAATGTGTGTCAAGCCCCTGTCGGAATCTGATTTGGAGGGAGAGGCCGAGCAGCTGACAGGGAGTGGAGTGCAGCTCCGTTGGCTGGGGAAGAAATTGGGGAAGGGCAAAGTCCGGCTGGGCAGAGTAGGGAAGAGATAGAGCAAGGGAGAGAGAGTTCAGAGGAAGACCCAGGCCCACCCCCTCTTCATCCTAGGGCACGCAAGGAGGAATGGAGAAGGGAGCAATGTGAGTTGCATGGCTTACAGGGGAGGAAAGGGCCCTGATTCCCTTCATTAGCTGCAGCTGGGAACACAGTGTTCAAAAAGGGAAGCTGCGCACAGCAAGTTGTTGGGAGAAAATTGTGAATTATCTGGTATCGTTGAGGCTTATCACTGTTCCTGGAGTCTTCCCAACTGGGTTTGCAAATCCTTCTCCTGCCCTGTCAAGTTAATTACTGCAGCGTAGCATGTGTGGATTTTTATTTACAGTTTGTATGTACTTTGTTTTAGGACTTTGTTTTCCTCCACTTAAAGACTGTTCTTGAGAGAGCTTTTTTCTCCAGCTGAAAATAACCTGGACACTGGGGGCAAAGTTGGAGATAATAAAGAGACTCTTCTTACATATGTGATTGTGTTGCCTTTGTGCCATGCCCCATCATCACAATGTGATTATTGTTATATTGGTAAGAAAAGTATTAATTATAATTGTAAGCACAAGAAATATGTACCTGATCGACACAAAGTTGAAATGGAATTATTGTATGTATAAAATAAAAAACTTTTTGGGAAAAAATAAATAAAGAGAGAAAATGTGGACCGCTTGTCAAATTGTAATTTTAAGCAGACCGAATTACAGCCACAGCAGAGCCCAAAATTTAGGTCGCTAAGCAAGACACTTGTGAAGTGAGCTTTGCCCTCTTTTTTTATGAACTTTTTGGCCACAGTTGTTAAGCAAATCATTGCAGTTGTTAAGTGAATCCAGCTTCCCCATTGACTTTGCTTGTCAGAAGGTCGCAAAAGAAGGATCAGGTGAGCCCCCAGGGACGCTGTGACTGTCGTAAATATGAGTCAGTTGTCAAACGTCTGAATTTTGATCACGAGACCATGGAGGATGCTATAATGGTCGTAAGTGTGAAAAACTGAGATAAGACTTTTTTTTCAGTGATGTTGTAATTTTGAACAGTCAGTAAATGAACTGTTGTAAGTCGAGCACTATCTGTATAAGAAAAGAGGATACAGTCCTCGACTTACAACCATAAGTCTAGCAACCATTCATAGTTACAATGGCACTAAAAAAAGCAACATGACCATTTTTCACACTTACGACCAGTCCTTGCACTTATAACCATTGCAGCACCCCACTGGTCATGTGATCTCTCTCTCATCTCTCTCCCTCATCTGTCTGTCTGGTGTCTATTATCTGTCTATCTGTCTCTATCTAATCTATCCACTCACCCACCCATCTATCTATCCATCCATCCATCCTGTTCTGACCAAGGCTTCCGAGACCGTAATTGTGCACACGCTTATTTTAAAAACAAGTCTTGTTTTATTGCAGTGCTGGGAATTATGTTCATTCTCAGCCAGTAATAAACCCCAAACAGTCCCTTGAAATAAGCACCCACCTTTCTTTCCTGTGAAGTGCAGTCAATAACAGAAATGCCAAATGAACTACAAAACAAAAACAAAAAAATAACACCAACCAAAATACAAAGATCTTCAAGAATGAATCTGAATGAATGACTTTGCTTCCTGCAAATATTTCTCTACCTTTGTACCTCCTTTATACCTGAGGGAAGGGACAATCATCTCCGAGCCTTACTCCGGAGATGCCCCTTTTGTCTCAGCTGCTCCTGCCTTCCAGCAGCTCTGCACACATGTACACTGGAAACAGGCTCCCCTGGGTCCTCTGCCTCGCTGCTGCCAGAGGCTCCGGAGTCAGCAACAACTCCCAGATAGTTCTGGCCCCATCTCTGCATCAGAAGCAGGACCCTTGTCCGACTCCTCTCCAGATTCCCGGACTGGTCCCCGTTCTTCCCTGCCATCCGATTCCGCTGCTGGCTGCACCGGCTGCTGGCAAACCACAACACATCCACCCATCCACCCATCTATCTAATCTGTCTACCCACCCACCCACCCATCCAAATGCAGTACTGCAGGCAAAGTCTGCCCACGGCGGTTCGATCCTGACCGGCTCCAGGTCGACTCAGCCTTCCGTCCTTCCGAGGTCGGTAAAATGAGGACCCAGATTGTTTGGGGGCAAGGAGGATTCTGTAAACTGCTCAGAGAGGGCTGGGAAGTGCTGGGAGAAGCAGTATATGAATCTAAGCGCTGTAGCTATTCATTCAACCAATAATGTATGCACTCACACACAATCACCTGCCGACAGCAGGTGACAAATTCACCTTGACCGACCTCGAAGAGTTGGAGCTGTCCATCACTTGCATGTGTCTTATTTAATCTTCTTAATTTTAATCCCTTTGTATTACTTTTTGTTAACCTTTTTTATCATTTTATAAGCCACCCAGTCTCCCTGCAAGGGGTGAGAGGGGGTAACATATACGTCCTTGACTTACAACAGTTCATTGAGTAACTGTTCAAAGTTACAAGGGCGCTGCAAAAAAAAAAGACACTGAGGACCATTTCCCACACTTGCAACCCAGGGGGGTCACGCAATCAAAATTTGGATGCTCGGCAACTTGGCTCATAGTTATGACGGTGGCAGCATCCCTGAGTCGGGCGGTCCCTCTTTTACAACCTTCTGAAAAGCAGCCAATGGGAAAGCCAGATTCGCTTAACGACCATGTTGTCAACTCATAAAATATTTCTATGGTCTTTTTAGAGTTACCCACAGAAAGGGAGGGGTGAGCAGTGGGCAGGGTCAGGGTTCCAGCAGTTACTCCAATTAAATCATGAGCCTCGAGCCACACTCCCCAAACTAAAAAGGATTTATTTGGAGCTATCATTTTACGTCTGACATTAACCTGGGTGTAGCCAACTCTGAGATACATAATTCACTGTCACCCTTGATCCTGCTTCCCCCCCACCCCTCTGGGTGTATCATCCAATGAAAAATGTCCATAGCCAAGGGTCATCAATCATGCTCTCCAATTAGATTTTTGCACGTCAGAAGCTTCAGTCATCTAATCAGTCTTTGAAGAAAATATGAATGGAATCTCCTTTCGATTCCACACTGCTGCCTGCTCTTTGAAACTCCCCACCCCCTTCTTTCTGTTGTCAACAATAAAACGGACATACAAAATGTTTTATGAGTTGACAGGCAGCTTGCATTCCATAAATGTTATCAAAGATAGTTCCTAGGTGACCGAAATTTCTGCCGTGCAAAATTCTAACTGGAGAGTATGAGTGATGACTCTTGGCTATGGAGGTGTCCCATTGGAGAATAGGAATTACGATACACCCAAAGGTTGGGAGGAAAAACCAAGGTCAAGGGTGACAATGAAGGATGTGCCTCAGACTACACCCAGGCAGTGCTGGCATGTTTACTCTTAATAAATCTTCTTTTAAGTTTTGGAAGTTCGTCTGGAGACTCATGATTTAAACTGCCAGAGCCCTGACATGTATTACTAACCTAACACAGGCACTCCTCAACTTACAACAGTTTGCTTAGTGACCGTTCAACGTTACAATGGCCCTGAAAAAAAAGGGAATTGTGACCCTTTTTCACAGTGAAAGCATTTTCAGCACCCATGTCAACTCGTAAAGCATTCCTGGCTTGCTCCCGAGTTGCCAGAAGGAGTGGGTGGGAGATCTGATGGAGTAACTCAGTTGCTATGACCAGAAGCAGATTTTACATGCATACCTTTCTCCAGATTGTGTCCCAGGTTACCAAAGCCAGACAAAAAGGTGTGTTTTTTTACAGCCCGGAAAAGTGCTCAGTTGCAGAATGTAATTTGTGACACACCCTGGGAGGAGCAGGGGAAACAGGGTCATCGATGGGCAGTAAATTACGTAGGGCAGGGCTGACTGCACTTGGGAAAAGAGCCAACGTGTTGCTCCTAATAAATAATTGGATTTCTTTTAAGACTTGGCTTGAGGCTTGTGAATTAATTAGGGCATCCATCGGAACCCATGACAACCCCCCCAGGCTCATGAGATTCAAATTCAGACGCTTGGCAACCGACTCGTATTTATGATGGTCGCACTGTCCCCATGGACATATAATCTCCTTTAGCAACTTTCCGACAAGCCAAGTCAAGGGGGAAGCCAGGTTTCACTTAACAACCAGGTGACTCACTTATCAACAGTGGCGATTCACTTAGCAGTGGAGATGAGAAAGGTCGTAAAATGGGATAAAACTCACTTAACCAAATATCTCACTTAGCCACAGCAATGGCAGTCCCAATGGCGGTCATAAAGTGAGGACTATCTGAGCAGCTTGGCTGGTTCCTTCCCCTTCCCCACCCGAAGGGAGAGGTGCATTTTTCAGTCCTGCAATTAACTGAGATGCAGCTCCTGCCCCTTTGCTTACACCTGCTCAGTAGCTGAGACTCATCAAGATGCCGTAGAAAGAAAAAAAAAAAAAACCAGAGCTATTTTTAAAGCCCGAGAATCAGTGCATTTAGAAGTGAATTTTAATTAAGTCTCCACCACAGGTTGCATTCCAATAATACAGTTCTTCAGCCCGCTCCTCCCTGCCCGCCCCCTCCAAAAGGGCTGCCTCTGAGAGCAACGGAGCCGAGCTAACAGAGAAAACGTTCTACGAGATACAATATAGACAATGATTAATATTTATATGTATGTATGGGTATCTATCTATCTATCTATCTATCTATCTATCTATCTATCTATCTATCTATCTATCTATCTATCTTCTATATCATCTATCTATCTATCTATCTATCTATCTATCTATCTATCTATCTATCTATCTATCTATCTATCTTCTATATCATCTATCTATCTATCTATCTATCTATCTATCTATCTATCTATCTATCTATCTATCGATCATCTCTATCTATCTATCTATCTATCTATCTATCTATCTATCTATCTATCTATCATCTATTTATATAACATCTCTTGCGCTATCATCTAGCTATCTTCACAATGTATCAAATCTATCTATCTAATTTATCATTTATTTATATTAAATATCTTGCTCTCATTATCTAGCTATCCTCTAGCTATCTTATCTATGTATTACATCTATCATCTATTTATGTCAAATTT
The DNA here is from genome assembly GCA_033807585.1 of Hydrophis major. Lineage (NCBI taxonomy): Eukaryota > Metazoa > Chordata > Lepidosauria > Squamata > Elapidae > Hydrophis > Hydrophis major. The sequence continues at coordinate 260,577,564 of CM066330.1, forward strand.
CTCGCTCTTTCTATCATCTATCTTCTAGCTGTCCTGTCTATCTATCTAATTTATCATCTATATGTTAAATATCTCTCTCTCTATCTAGCTATCCTTTAGCTATCTTATCTATGTTTCACATCTATCATCTATATTAAATTTCTCGCTCTATCTATCTATCTATCTATCTATCTATCTATCTATCTATCTATCTATCTTTGTCTATCTATCTATCTATCTATCTATCTATCTATCTATCTATCTATCTATCTATCTATCTATCTTTGTCTGTCTGTCTATCTATCTATCTATCTATCTATCTTCCCACTTTCCTTTCTATCTATCTATCTATCTATCTATCTATCTATCTATCTATCTATCTTTGTCTGTCTATCTATCTATCTATCTATCTATCTATCTATCTATCTATCTATCTATCTATCTATCTATCTATCTGTCTATCTATCTATCTATCTTCCCACTTTCCTTTCTATCTATCTATCTATCTATCTATCTATCTATCTATCTATCTATCTATCTATCTATCTATCTATCTATCATCTATCTATCATTTGTCATCCATCCATCCATCCACCTACTAAGTGAAATAGATACAGATATATATTGCAGCATCCTCACGTGACTTACATTGGGATGCTTGATAACTGGTTCATACTTCTGACGGTTGCAGTGTCCCAGGACCATGTGATCATCTTTTACGACCTTCTAACGAGCAAAGTCAATGGGGAAAATCAGATTCACTTAACGACCGGGTTACAAACTTATCAACGTGATTCGCTTAGCAAACGGGGCAAGCAAAGTCGCAAAATGTGGCAAAACCTACTTAACAAATTCCTCCCTTAGCTACATAAATTCTGGGCTCAATTGCAGCCATAACATAAGTCGAGGATCGTATGTATTTCTTCAGGGATCTGACTTAATAATTGGTAGCCTTCTCTGTTTTTTTTTTTTTTTTGGTGTGTGTGTGTGTGTGTGTGTGTGTGTTCCAGTTTAGTTCCAATAGTGTTTATTTGGATGTGCTTAGATCTAATCCCCATCCTTGACCTATTTTTCTCCATGTTCTTATTTCTTTAACCTTTCCCTACATGGCTGAATAGCCTCAGCCACTCCATCCCAGTAGGATATTTTGCCTGAACTAAAATCTACCTTAATTTTGATTTCTGCTTCGAGGCAATGTTGGCAAACATTTTTTCCTTGCCATTTTAAGAAATAGCAGCGGGAATCAAAGCATTGCCACAAATAGACGACTGGAGGGATGCAGCTTTTTGGAGCATGGCACACAAAGAATTAACAAGATCAACCATCCCTGAGCGATCAGTTTCCCGTTACATCATGCAAAGAAAGTCTGCAACAGCAGATATTGTACAGAGGTACAACACCAATGGAAAATCGTGCCAGCCACAAACCCGTTCACAAAATACGTTCAAATGTTTGGGAATATAAAATTAGAAGGCTGAAAGGGAACTGGGATGGATGGTATCTCTAGAGCTGCATGCGGCTCTTTGGGCCTCTACTGTGGTTCCCTGTTGGGTGAGCCTACCACTGGCTGATCCTGCCCCTCGCCCTCCCCTCCCAGTCACTCCTCGCCTAGCCTGAGAAGGTAAAACACACACACACACACACACACACACACACACACACACACACACACATGAGAGTGAGAGAGAAACCCATTTCCCACAGAAAACATTGGGAGCCACAAAACCTGGGTGGGCGTGACAGGGGGTGGGGGTATCATGTGACTGTGTGGGAATGACGTTGAGTTCACCTTGACCACCCAGGTTTTGTGGCTCCTAGTGTTTTATTTTCTGTGGGAAATGGGACCAAATGGCTCTTGGAGAGTTTAAGGTTGCAGACCTCTGACCTTAGAAAGTCTTCTCACTCAACCTGCTGAGCAACGCTGCAGTTCTTATATGCCATCATGGACTCATGGTTGCCCTGTCTATTTTTGAAAACTTCATGTGACGTCCCAAAGGTGTGCTTTTTCACTTTTTTTTTTTTTTTAAAAAAAGCCTGTTCTGACCAAGGTGTCCTAAGACCATAATTAAGCACACGCTTAGTCCAAACAACTCTTGCTTTATTTCAACACTGGGGATTATGTTCATTCCCAGCCTGTAATGAGTCCCAAATAGCTCCTCGAGATAAGCACCCACCTTTCTCTCCTTTGAATTGCTGCCAACCACTAAAGTGCCAAATTAACTGTAAAAAACCAACTGAAGTACAAAGTTCACACAGAGCTTCAAGGTTGAATCTGAACAGAGCAAACAAAGTTGCTTCCTGCAAAGGTTTCTCTACCTTTGCACCTGCTTTATACCTTATGGGAGGGGCAATCATCTCTAAGCCTTACTCCCGAGTTGCCCCTTTTATCTCAGCTGCTCTTGTCTTCTGGCAGCTCTGTGCAGACGCGCACTGGGAACAGGCTCCCCTTGTTCCTCTGCCTCGCTGCTGCCAGGCCTCGAGGCTCCAGAGACAGCACCCAACTCCCAGATGGTCCTGGCCCCATCTCTGCATCTGACACAGGACCCTTGTCTGAGTCCTTCCCAGACTCTCGGATTGGTCCCTGTTCTTCCCCACTGTCTGATTCCGCTGCCATCTGCACAGGCTGCCGTTGAACCCCAACAAAAACACCAGACACAAACTGAACAACTTGGTACAATGCAGTACAATGCAGTGAGCCATTTGCAGATCTGTACATCGGGGAAACAAAACAGTCACTTTGCAATGCATGGCACAACATAGGAGAAGAAACCCACCAGGACTTAGATTCAACAATGCGTTTGTATTTTGAAGACAGCAAAGTCCACATTTTGGACAGAGAGGAACTCTGGTTTGAAAGACATGTCAAAGAATGTCAGAATTGGAACAGCCCTCCCTCAACAGAGGAGGAGGGATACGACATCATCAATCTCCAGTCTACAACACAGTCCATTCAGCAGCTCCAAGAAGGCTCCACACCCATTTGCACCACTCAGGTGACCTGAGGACACAGTAAAACCTCCAGGTGGCCTCAACGACCCTCTAAAAGGATTCAAATGAGCAGCTGTCTGTACAGAGCATAAATCCTTCCATCCTCCACCATCCAGTCAGAGCTGAAGAAGATTCTTGGAGGAGAAGAGAAACATCTTCAAAAGTAAAACCGGAAAGTCCAGTTGCCTCTTGGGAAAAAAAAAAAAAAAAGCATCTTTGGGACAAATTGCATAGAATGTGAAGGATGTCTGTTTGTGTTGATTTTCGTAGTCATAATGTACGCTGAAGATGGTATTTAATTTCGTTGTACGAGTTGCAAGGACAATAAAGTAACTAAACTAAACTAAATCCTTCCGCTGGGTTGGGCGAAAGGAATGCTCACAATGAAAGCTAATTGGCAATTCAATAAACTAGCCCCAATGCCAGGTAGAAAATCAAAGTATTTCATGTCGATAAACAAGACACGGTTTGCGAGAAGAGCCCAGTTTAAAGTAAAAGAGGAAAGAAAAGAAAAAGAAAATTCCGTAAACAATGCTGTTCTCTTTTTAAAAAAAAAAAATCAATAGGAAGTGGATAAACTCTGCTCGTTTTAGCGTACATTTAAGGGTGGTAAAAAGCATCTGATCGTTAAATTTCACTCATTAAAGTGCAGAAGGAATGGGGGAACTTGGTGCTTGGACTGTCAGTCCTTGACATACGACTGTTTCAGAGTGGAGAACAAGGGTGAAGTCGTGAAGTGGGTCAAAACACGTGACCATGCCTGGTTTTTTTATCACTTTGATGGCAGTCGTTAAGTGAATCACTCAATAAGCAGGAGGGGTGACCGTTAAGCAGATCTGTTGCACGCTTATGACCAGAAGCAGATCCACTTATAGTCATAAGTGTGAAAAACGGTCATAAGTCACTTTTTTCAGGGCCATTGTGACTTCAAATGCCACTAAATGAACTGTTGTAAGTTAAGAACAGTGTGAAAATGGTTATGTCACTTTTTTTCAGGGCTGTTGTAACTTCCAATGGCCACTAAATGAACTGTTGTAAGTCAAGGACTTCCTGTTGTAAGTCAAGGACTTCCTGTTGTAAGTCAAGGACTTCCTGTTGTAAGTCAAGGACTTCCTATCCTTGACTTCCTGTCCTGGATTTGCAACTGTTCATTTAGCAACCATTCAAAGTTACAACAGCCCTGAAAAAAAGTGACTTAGGACTGTTTTTTCACCCTTATGACCGTTGTAGCATCAGATGCATCACATTTATGACTGTTGTAGCATCACATTTATGACTGTTGCAGTGTTCCGGGGTCACATGATCCCCTTTTGTGACCTTCCTGACAAGCCAAGTCGAAGGGGAAGCCAGATTCACTTAACAACCGTATTACTGATTTAACAACCGGGCGATTCACTTCATGACGGTGGCAAGACAGGTCATAAAAAGGAGCAAAATTCCCTTAACAACAAAAAATTCAGATCATAAGTTGAGGACTACCTACACACGCTGGTTTGGGGTGAAAACATCACAAATTGTGATTCATAGGACCGCAGGATATCTTGCTTAACAAACGTATGATTTAGTGACTCAAATTCCAGCCGCGATTAAGGATAATAATAAATTTGTCAACTAAAAAAAACAAAACTCTTTTGGTCTTTTTAGTTGCCAGCACAAAGGGAGTGGGGGAAAGCAGTGCATTCCTTTCCTTTCCTTTCCTTTCTAACCTTGCATCCACCTTTCCTCTCATTTTTCTTTTTTTTGGTTGTTTTTTCAAACCTTAAAATCCCCTTTTTCTTATCCTCTTTCTCCTCCTCCCCGGAAAAAACCCATTGTTCATCAAAGCTTCTTCTTCCTCTTCTTCTTTGTCCCAGTCATTCTGCTGCGTAATCAACTTTTCATAAGTACATAACGCCATTTCTAAAAATTGAAATGAAGTGCCCAAAGTATCTTTTCCATCTTGTTCTTCCTTTTTATATTTTTGATATTCAGTCTTTAGTTCATCCACAAGCGATGCCATCCTGAAAAGAAAAACTTTCCCCAAAACAACCACCCAAGTATTTTTAATCAAAAATAATTCAAAAAAAGTTCCAAAAGTTAATACTTTTCTTCCTTCTTCTATTTCCCTTTCTGGGGTTACTGTTTAATCAAAGAGGTCCAATTACCATATTTCTTTTTTTAGTATTCTTGGCAATCTCCTCCTTTTTCCACTTCTGCTCCAATATTTTTCCGCTCCCTTCCCACTTGCAACATCAATTTTTAAATGATCAGAAATCCATACCTCTAATAAAGGTTTTCCAATTTCTTAAATTTTTAAGTCCAATGTCCAAGCAACTTTCAAAGCATTCCTTAAATGCTTCAGATAATTGCCTTGGCAGCTGAAGCTGTCGGTGAGCTAGAATATTTCTGGAGAGCATGATGGATGACTCTTGGCTATGACTGTGTCCCATTGGAGAACATACATCCAGGGTCAAGGGGGAAATGAACGGTGAATTTTAGTGTCGGCTGGACCCAGTTAATGTCAACATGGCCATTCCTAATAAAACAATTTCTTTTATTCTGAGAGATGCGGATAGAAACTTATGATTTGAATGGGGGTGGATTTGTTGGAGCTCTGACAAAATTATTACAAATATCAAACCTGCTGTCAACTAAAAAGATACTCCTTTGGTCTTTTTAGCTGCCAGAAAAAGAGAGTGGGAGAAAACAAGGCATTCCTTAAATACCTAGATAATCACCCTGGTAGCCCAAAGTTGTCGGAGGGCAAGATTATTACTGGAGAGCATGATTGATGACTCTTGGCTATGGATGTGTCCCATTGGAGAATATACATCCAGAGGCTGGGGGGTAGACCAGGGTCAAGGGGGAAATGAATGATGTATTTTAGTGTTGGCTGCACCCAGCTAACGCCGATATGGCCACTTCTAATAAATCGATTTTATTTTCTCTGAGAGATGCGGCTGGGGACTTACGATTTGAATGGGGGGTGAATTTGTTGGAGCCCTAACAAAATTATTATGTCAAACCTGCATTAAAAAATCTAAAAAATTAAAATTATCCCCTGCATTCTCCCAGCAAGCCAGGCTAAAGAAGAATCTTTCTTTTTTGCCTGATGACAAAAATCCCAGTTTTGCGTATTTTTCAGCCGTGAATTGCCAGAGACAGCCAGACATAAACAGCCGGCTGCCTTTCGGTTCACCAAACAACTGTCTGCGAAGTGAAAATTGGAAAATTCACATTTTGAAATGTCGGCTGTTATTCAGGGTGTACTTTTGTCCTTCGTACGGCTCCTCTGTTGTTCTTGCTGTTGTTGTTGTTTTCTTCCTTTTGTTGCAGGGCTATTTGTATTTATATTTCCTGTAACTGGAACAGCGGTTTACTGAGAGCAATTACCAAACAAAAAATAATCTCATTTTGTGGCGTGCAAAAGAGGACCAGTGTCCTCAGGCAGGTACAAGGTCAAATTTCTAATGAACTGGATGGGGGCAAAAGAAAGAAACCGCCATTGCTTTAAAGATGAAATTGTCTTTGGCACTTTCATAGCCCCTCCTGTTTTCATAGCTGTGTGTCCCTTCCTTTCCTCTGTCTCCTTTCTTTCTTCCTTCCCTCCCTCTCACCCCTTCCCTTTTCTTCCCTTCCCTTTCTCCCTTCCACAACCTTCCTTCCTTCCTCCTCCCTCCCTCTCTTCTTTCCGCTTCTTCCCTTCCCTATCAATCTTCCCTCTCTTCCCTTCTGTTTCCTTTCCTCCCTCTTTCTCCTTTCTGGCTTCCTTTCCATATCAACTTCCCTCCCTCCTTCCCTTCCCTACAATCTTCTTTTCCTTTCCCCTTCCCTTCTCCCTTCCTTTCCATATCAATCTCCCTTCCTCTCCCTTTCCTTCCCATCCCTCCCTCCCTTCTTCCCACCCCTTCCTTCCCTTCCCTTTCCTCTTTCTCCTTTCCACAAGCTCCCTTCCTTCCTCCTCCCTCTTTCTCTTTTTCCCCCCTGCTTCTTCTTTCCCCTTCTCCATCAATCTTCCTTTCCTTTCCTCCCTCTTTCTCCTTTCTGGCTTCCCTTCCATATCAACCTCCCCCCCCCTTCCTTCCTTCCATTTTCTTTCCTCATTAACCTGCCTCCCTCCTCCCTCCCCTTCCTATTTCTGCTTCCTCCACCCTCCCCTCCCCTTTCTTTTTTTCCTCCCTCCTCCTCTCCTCTCTCTCTTTCTCTCTCCTTTCCTTCTCCCCTCTTTCTCCAGCAGCTGCTATTCTTCCAAGCCCGGTGTGAATTTATCCTCCACCTGTTTGTTTCCCATACGCTCCTTGGTGGTGATATATAGCCCCCTCTCCTCCATTTTCCCTTTCCCACCCAACCCTCAATGGGTGATACTCCCACCCAGGCTGAACCATTTATATCAGAGCCCCCCCCCCCCTTCACACCCCACTTCACATCGGGCAGGACACTAAAATGTGTGTTTTGGGGGGGGCAGCCCTTTTTCCAACTAACCCTTTTAATTTTATTAAGAGGGAGAAGCTTTTGAGAGTTGCTGGTCTCAGCTCTGCAGACTGGGAATGTGTGCAATAAATCACTAAGCATGGGTAAGCACTAAATCATGAAATCAAGGGAAAATAGTAAGATTTGTGCTTAATGGAGATCCATTTCCTGCTATATACATTTACTTATATATCAGTTTTATATGGCCACCCCTCTCGGGAAAGCCGGCGTACAGCAAAGTAAGGAAAGAATAAACATATAAAAACAAGTCGTTTTTTAAAAATAAACACAACGACAACCCACCAGGCATCAGAGTACACAATTAATCCTCGACATATAACCGCAACGGAGCCAAATATTTCTGTGGCAAGCAGTTAAATGAGCTTTTGTCCCATTCTCCATTGATAGACAAGCTAGCTTTAGAATTCACAAGTTGTAGTCACGCCATGTTTCGCTTAACGATGAAATGGGAAGTGATATTGTAGGTCCGTCATGGTGCCATGATTTTCCCACTTAGTGACCGTGGCACTTCACGATGAGACTTTCTGATCCCAGTTCTGGTTGTTAAGTGAGGACTACCTCTGTTGGCTACATGTACTGGGAGTTCATTTAGTGACTGTTCAAGTTATGACAGCCCTGAAAAAAGTGCCTTAGGACCATTTGTCACACTTATGACCGCTGCAGCATCCCCACGGTGAGGTGATCAAAATTCAGATGCTTGGCAACTGACCCATACTTATGACAGTTGCAATCTCCTGGGGTCACATGATCCCCTTTTGCGACCTCCTGACAAGCAGAGTCAACAGGGAAACAAGATTCACTTAACAACTGTGTTAACAATTGTGGTGATTCACTTAACAACAGGGCCTAGAAAGGTCATAAAATGGAGCCCAACTCACTTAACCATGGTCTTCCTTAGCAATGGGAATTTGGTGCTCAGTTGTGGTCGTATGTGAACGACAATCTGTCTCTTTGGTTCTAAACGAGAAATTAGGATTCATTAGGAGAAAGTGGGGAGAAAAATCAGATTTTTTTTGGCTCCATGTTAGGAAAAAACTGACCACTTTTGAGTGGTGATGAGACATTCTTTAGCAAATGCATTTAAATTCAGCATGAGACAGTGGCTGAAACCATATCAACCTCTGTTAGATTGCTATATATGAAGAACGGTTGAAGGATTTAGGTTTGGCTAGTCTAGAAAAAAGAAGGACCAGGGGTGACTTAAAAGTAGAAGTAGAATTCTTTTATTGGCCAAGTGTGATTGGGCACTCAAGGAATTTGTCTTGGTGCAAATGCTATCAGTGTACATAAAAGAAAAGATCCATTCGTCAAGAGTCAATAATCATCAGGTACAACACTTAATGATAGTCATAGGGTATAGTAAGCAATCAAATCATACTAGGAAACAGGCAATATAAATCGTAAAGTTACAAGAGACAAAGTTACAGTCATACAGTCACAAGCGGGAAGGGATGGGTGATAAGGAGTGATGAGAAGATTAATAGTAATAGTAATGCAGACTTTGTAAGTAGTTGGACAGTATTGTGGGAATGATTTGTTTAGCAGAGTGACGGCGTTGGGGAAAAACTGTCCTTGTGTCTAGTTGTTCTGGTGTGCAGTGCTCCATAGCGTCGTTTTGAGGGAAGGAGTTGAAACAGTTTATGTCTGGGATGTGAAGGGTCTGTAGATTTTTTCACAGCCCTCTTTTTGACTCATACAGTATAAAAGTTCCTCCATGGAAGGCAGGTTGGTAGTAATTGTTTTTTCTGCAGTCCTAATTATCCTCTGAAGTCTGTGTCTGTCTTGTTGGGTTGCAGAACCAAACCAGACAGTTATAGAGGTGCAGACTTGATAGCAGTGGTCCAGTATTTGAGGGGCTACTCCAAAGAAAAGGGGGTCAACTTATTTTCCAAAGCACCAGAAGGCAAGACAAAGAAACAACGAGCCAGCAGTGTGTGGCAGCAGCCAAAAAAGCTAATACAATCCTTGGCTGTATAAACAGAGGCATAGAATCAAAATCGCGTGAAGTATTAGTACTGCTTTATAAAGCCTTAGTAAGGTCCCACCTGGAATCCTGCATCCAATTTTGGTCCCCATATGACAAAATAGATGTTGAGGTTTTGGAAAAAGTGCAGAGAAGAGCAACTAAGATTATGAAGGGCCTGGAGGCTAAAAGGTACGAAGAATGGTTGTAGGAATTGGGTTTGGCTAGTTTAGAGAAAAGAAGAATTAGGGGGGGACATGATATCAGTCTTCCAATATCTCAGGGGCTGCCCCAAAGAAGAGGGAGTCAAGCTATTATCCAAAGTACCTAAAGGCAGAAAACAAGAAACAATGGATGGAAAATAATCTAAGTTGTGGGTGCTCCATCACTGGAGGCTTTTAAGAAGAGACTGGACATTTGGCTGACATGATACAAGCATGGACTTACAACATTTTGTTTAGTGACCATTTAAAGTTACAATGGTATTGAAAAATGTGACTTATGACTGCTTTTCACAGTTACGACTCCTGCAACATCCTCATCATGATGTGATCCACGCTTGAGATGCCTGGCAACTGACTCGAATTGACGATGGTTATAGTGTCCCCTTTTGCAACTTTCTGACCAGAAAACTCAACGGGGGGAAGCCAGATTCACTTAACAATTGTGTGACTTACTTATCAGCTGCCGAGATTCACTTTGCAGCGGTGGCAAGAAAGGTTGTAAAACGGGGGCAAAGCTCACTTCACAACTGTCTCGCTCAGCAACAGAAATCGTGGGCTCAGTTACAGTCATAAGTCGGGGAACTACCTGCAATACGGTACACCTTCTTGAGCAGGTGGTTGGACTAGAAGACCTCTAAGGTCTCTTTCCAGGCTCTATTCTGAAGAGAAATTGAATTGTGTCTAATGACACAGATTCTCTTTGTGTGAGTTGGATGACCTGAAAAAAATCTCTTCCCAGGATATAATTTAAGTAGGTAATTCCAGGTCAGGCAGACAAGACAGTCAATTTAATTTCCCCTTCAAAAATTCCACTCTCTCCATTTTTAGTTTAAGGGAACTGGGTTTTTTGAAGCTGATTTGTTCTGATTTTAGTGGCTGTTTTCATGGGTTTTTTTTTTTAAATGTGGGGTTTTTTTTTGGCTGGATAGGAACACCCAGATTCTTGCACTAGCTTGAGAAAAAGGAACTATTGAGAGACAAACAGGATCAACTTCCATTCAAAGGACTCTTTTATCCTTCAGGACTAAAGAGATCTCAGAAACTCCCATCACCAGCTGTCCTCAAGGTGTGTTGGATTACAACACCTACCATCCTCCAGATTGGCAGGACTTAGGTGACTGGAGTCCATGCAATAAGCCTTGGGTGGTAGGGAGAGGAAATTGGCCTCTTTTAATATGAAGCACATTTGAAGGGGTAGCATCTGGCCAAGCTTGTCTAGGCTTGAGAATCAAGTAGGGTTAGGCTATGCAGATGTTACAGAGCTAGTTGGTTTAACTGAAGAGGAGGAGGAGGAGGAGGAGGAGGAGGAGGAGGAGGAGGAGGAGGAGGAGGAGGAGGAGGAGGAGGAGGAGGAGGAAAAGATGATCTCAGGGGGATCTAGGGGTGACAGGATAGCAGTGTTCCAATATCTCAGGGGCTGCCCCAAAGAAGAGGGCAGTCAAGCTATTCTCCTAAGCACCCGAGGGCAGGGCAAGAAACAATGGATAGAAACTAATCAAGGAGAGAAGCAACTTAGAACTAAGGAGACATTTTCTGATAGTGAGAACAATTAACCAGTGGAACAACCTGCCTCCAGAAGTTGTAAACGCTCCAACACTGGAAGTTTTTAAAATGATGTTGGATAACCATTTGTCTGATGGTGGTGTAGGTTTTCCTGCCTAAGCAGGGGGTTGGACTAGAAGACCTCCATGGTCCCTTCCAACTCCGTTATTCTGTTGTACAATTTAATATAAAGATGGAAGAAGAGAAGGAGGAGGAGGAGGAGATGAAGGAGAAGATGGAAGAGGAGGAAGAGGGGATGGAGAAGAATATGAAGGTGAAGGGAAAGGGAAAGGGATAAAATGAAATGAAATCGAAGGGAAAGATGGAGGAGGAGGAGGAAGACGAGGAGAAGGAGAATATGAAGGAGAAGGGAAAGATGGAGGAGGAGGAGGAGAAGATGGAAGAAGAGGTGGAGGCGATGGAGAAGGAGAAGGAGGAGAAAGAGAAGACAAAGGGAAAGATGGAGGAGGAGGAGAAGATGGAGAAGAAGATGGAAGAATATGAGGATATGAAAGAGGAGGGGAAGGAGGAGATGAAGAAGATGGAAGAGAATGAGGAAGAAAAGATAGAGAAGAAGGAAAGGATAGAGGAAGGAGAATGAGAAGAGGAAGACAAAAGATGGAGAAGTAGAAGGAGGAGGGGAAGGAGACAAGATATAAATTTCCCTTCTTTTTCTTCGAAAGATGATTTCTAATGTCATTTGTGTTTCTCTGTCTCACTCTCTCTCTCTCTCTCTCTCTCTCCCCCCCCCCCGGCTCCTTCCCTCATCCACCTATCCATTTATCTATCATCTCATTTGCAGGAGAAGGATGAAGGCAACACCTTCCCTGCAACTACAAGGTAGAGATGAAGAGGTTTGATTACCAAGTACCAGAGAGAGAGAGAGAGAGAGAGGAGGCAGAGATAAATGAAAGACGGGGATGTTCACAGCCAGGTTCGCAAACAGCCAGACAGCGTGTCAAGTCAACGTCTCTTTTTCACCCTACAAAATAGAAAATGGGGAGGAGGAAGAGGAAGAGGAGGAGGAGGAGGAGGAAGAGGGCCAACCTCTGACCCGAAGATCTGCAAGGAGAGAGACCCTTTTGCACTGAAGCATTTACATTTCCAGCTCTTCCCGTTCAAAGCCGCAAATTGGCTTGAAGAGAAAAAAAAGGAGACAGAGAAACGCTTTTCATGTGAACTTAAAAAAAAAAACAACTTAAAAAAAAAACATGGCAAGCAAGACAAGGTTTGAAGCTGGGCACTGTGTGGGCGCGAGAAACCCAGGTTTGGGGCTGTGTGTGTCGTGAGTGAAAAATCCCCTTAAAATAACAAACACCAGGGTTGTTTTGACATGTTTTGGGCGCATCACCAAGCGAAAAGAAAACTCAGTCTGTTTTATAGCCCGGCAGAACATGGTGAAATTTGGTTTTCTGGGCAGCTCTTACTGCAATGTTGATTCATTATTAATAGATCAATTAGGCCTTGGCTGAAGTCATCGCGATTATTCATAGAAAAGAACGTTCCTTAACGCACACAGACAACCAGCTACAGGGCTGCAGAGTCCTCATTCCCAGCCATTTTTAAGATGTGGTGGACTTCAAGTCCCAGAATTCCCTGACCTGCACCTATGCACTCCAACTCCCAGAATTCCCCAGCTGGCATACACAGACTTCAACACCCAGAATTCCCCAACTGACACATGTGGACTCCAAATCCCAAAATTCCCCATTTGGTACATGTGGACTCCAACTCCCAAAATTCCCAGCTGACCCATGTGGACTTCAACTCCCAGAATTACCATTTGGTACACGTGGACTCCAACTCCCAGAATTCCCCAGCCAGCACATGTGGACTCCAACTCCCAGAATTCCCTAATCTGAATGTGTGGACTTCAACTCCCAGAACTCCTCAGCTGGCACGTGTGAACACCTACTCCCAGAATTCCCCAGCTGGGGCATATGGACTCCAACTCCCAGAATTCCCTAGCCAGCACACAGAGTTCAACTCCCAGAATTCCCCATTTGGTACATGCAAACTTCAACTCCCAGAATTCCCCAGCTAGCACATGCAGACTTCAACTCCCAGCTGACACATGTGGACTTCAACTCCCAGCATTCCCCAGCCAGCACATGTGGAACTAACTCCCAGAATCCTCTGTCTGGTATGTGCGGACTTCAACTCCCAGAATTCCCCAGCCAGCATTTGTGAACTTCAATTCGCCAGTATATGTGGACCAGCTCCCAGCATTCCCTGGCTGGCACATGTGAATTTCAAATTCCCCAGCCAGCTTGCTTTTGTGAACTTCAACTCTCAGAATTCTGGGAGTTGAAGTTCACAGGTCTTAAAAGTTGTTGCAATTGAGAGACACTGATTTTTAAAAATGCCTTGAATTAAATAGGTCAGATCTCAAGAACTATTGAAATGCTACTCTAAATTTTCTGACTGGATATGTGCACTCCAACTCCCAGAATTCCCCAGCCGGTATGTGTGAACTTCAGTTCGCCAGCATGGGTAGATTTCAACTCTCAGAATTCTGGGAACTGAAGTCCACAATTTATTATCCATCAATTTATTTTCCAAAGCACCTGAGGGCAGGACAAGAAACAGAGTCGGCTTGCTGTCAGGATTCCAGCGATCGCCCTAATTAAATCATGAGCCTCGAGCCAAACTTCAAAAAACTTCAAAGAATTTATTAGGAGCGACATACTGGCATGACCTGTATGAAGCCAGACTCTGAGATATGTAATTTACAATCACCTATGACCCTGTTTCCCCCCCCCCCCAGGTGTATCATTATTCAGATTGTCCAATGACACACGTTCATGGCCTGGGTGTCATCAATCACGCTCTCCAACAGAGGATTTCCATGCCCAGAATACCTGTGTCATTATCCGGAAGTTCCTCTCATTTAAAGCATGAGTCTCGAGCCAAACATCCAAAACTTAAAAAAGGATTTATTGGGAGTTAACATGCCAGCACTGCCTGGGTGTAGCTGACTCTGAGACACATCATTCATTGTCACCCTTGACCCTGGTTTTCCCTCCACCCCCTGGGTGTATCGTAATTCATATTCTCCCATAGGACACCTCCATAGCCAAGAGTCATCAATCACGCTCTCCTGTTAGCTATTTGCACGGCAGAAACTTCAGTCATCTAGTTACAACCTTTGAAAAATTATTTATGAAATGCGCTTTTGATTTCCAAACTGCCACACTGCTTCCCCCTCCCTTTCTGTTGGCAACTCTTTATAGACAATAGAAATATTTTATGAGTTGACAACCAGGGCTAGAAGACCTCCAAGGTCCCTATTCCAACTCTATTTAGATTGATTGTTTGAAGTCTTAAAAAAGCTGATGTAACTGATGCAACACAACATTCACAGCTTCTGTAATGATGGCCCGTCGATAATGAGACGGGTAGAAATAAGGAACTGTCAATCCAATATCACTGAAGAGAAATGCGCAGAAATGTTTCAACTCACCTTAGAGTTAAAGCACAAGGAAGACTTGGAATATTATACAGTTTTGGAAAATTGGTATCAATGGACAGATTGTACAGATTAAAGAAGATATATAGATATGTACTGTATATAAATAATTAGAAATATATAGAAAGGCAAAAGATAGATGTGTACTTATAGTTTTTGAAATTAGTCTTGATATATTTATACTTATATCTACATATACAGTATTTTATATTGTATTTTCATATATATATATCTGGCATTCAGCTTTGTTCGGGTATTTTCCCACGTCATAATAGTGGTGCTTTTAAAGTTGTAGCAACGTTTCAGCAGAATCTCATCTGTCATCATCAGGCTTCTGTAAAAACACTGTACAGAAGCCTGATGATGACAGATGAGATTCTGCTGAAACGTTGCTACAACTTTAAAAGCACCACTATTATGACGTGGGAAAATACCCGAACAAAGCTGAATGCCAGACATGTAAGTACCCGCGAAAACTTAAGAAAACAAATATATATATGTTTTCTGAGGTTCTCGCAGGTATTTGTATGTGGATCTTTGGTTATTCGGGTTTTCTCCCGCGTAAGATTGGAAGTATCTAGCCTAGATACTTACGCGGGAGAAAACCCGAATAACCAAAGATCCATATATATTTATGGATATACATTTATATATAGAAGAATGAGAATGAGAATTGTATACATAGTGTTAAGCCTGGGTTCCCCAACCAGGGTTAGGGAGACAAGCTAAACAGAATGTGCAGCGTTAGTCAGATAGGCACACAGATAAATGAGTGAGCTAAGCTTGTATGTTTATTAACATACAGTAAAAATAACAGATACGCTTGTGCTATCAAAAAATATAGTTTATTCCATTATGAGTTCATAGCATAGTCAAAATAACAGTCCAATAGTCATGTATCATTTAGTCAGTCCATTCAGGGATATTCAGTTAGCAAAGTTCGTGCAGAATATCCTATGTCAGTTCACTTACAAATCAGTCCTTTGTTTCTCTCCCGTTCGAGCAATGCAGTCTTGATTCCAAGCAGTAATCAGGGATCATCAAAGCCAGAGAGAGAGAGCAAGCTGCAGTCTTGCTTCTTTTAAAGTCCTTTCACAACCACTCCCTTAATTACTTTCCCATAGTTAAAGTTGCAGACACTTTAACATATAAACTATGATTACATATTTATTATTTTACCTAAACCAGTTAGGGTAAAACAATGTTATCACTAACACATATAATAGCTAGAAATGTATGAAAGTGTTTATGTAACAACAGTGTCTCAGTACTGTCAAAGACGATTGAGATTTGTAAAAAGCTATTTTTAAATTTATTTGTATTAATGTTTCAAAATTTCAATAAAGATTAAAAAAAAGAAAAGAGAGAGAAACACAACAAATTCACAGCTTCTGTAATGACAGCCCGTTGATAATGAGAAGGGCAGAATATAAGGAACTGTCAATCCGACGCCACTGAAGAGAACCCAGAATTTGCAAATGGATGGAGAAAAAGAGACACCGAAACAACCAGGTTCAAAAAACCCCAAATCCCCCCCCCAAAACCCTCATCAATAGGGCCAACGCCAATGTTCAAGGCGCCCCTCGCTTGGCGCACTGCCCCTGGCACCACCCCTGAACCTCATCACGCCAACAAATTATTGCTTTTGCACCGAATTAAATTCCCATCAGCATTCTCGCTCAAGGTTGAGTGTTGAAACGCGGCAACAGCTGGAAAGGGGGAGGCGCGATGCCCCTTCTTAATGAAAAATGGTGCAATTTTATGTTACGATTCCATTTGATTGGGTCTTGTTTTACGTTTTTTTAAAGCGTTTGTTTTCATTATGGGTGTGAGATGGAAGGAAGTGCACGCATGGCAAGGGCTGGTTAGTGTTGGTTGCTCTCAGAGTGGTCTGACTTCGTAAATCGTAATTATTCACAAACTTGTTTTAAAAGCAAAACCTATTTTATTGCAACACTGGGAATTGTTTTCATTCACAGCCGGAATTAATCTCAAACAGTTCCCCAAGATAAGCACACACCTTTCAGTTCTGTGAAGTGCTGCCATAAACAGAAGTATCCAATTAACTAAAAAAAGAAACCAACCAAAGTACAAGAAAAACCAACCCAAGTACACAGAGCTTCAATGATGACTTGGAACTGATCGAATTACTTTGCTTCCTGCAAAGGTTTTGCCACCTTGGTTTGACTTTTATCCCTTATGGGAGGGACAATCACCTCCCAGCCTTACTCCCGAGTCACCCCTTTTGTTTCAGCTGCTCTCACCTTCTAGCAGCTCTGCGCACACGCGCACTGGAAACAGGCTCCCCTTGCTCCTCTGCCTCGCTGCTGCCAGACTCCGAAAGCAGCACCCCATTCCCAGATGGTCCTGGCCCCATCTCTGCATCGGAAGCAGGGCCCTCGTCCGACTCCTCTCCAGATTCCCGGACTGGTCCCCTTTATTGCCCACTATCCAATTCCACTGCTGGCTGCACCGGCAAACCACAACACATCCACCCACCCACCCACCCATCTATCTAATCTGTCCACCCACCCACCCATCCAAATGCAGTACTGCATGCAAAGTCTGCCCACTGCGGTTTGATCCTGTCCAGTTCCTCTGCCGTTTGCATCAGCTGCTGGCAAATCACAACCCCGGGGTTTTTGGAGCTGGTGAGCGCTCGGATGGGAGCCCACCAGGAGATCCAGAGGTATAGATTAGCCCGGGAATGCGAAAAAGTGCCAAGCCACAGGCTTGCTTAGTGACAGAAATGTTGGCTCAATTGTGGTCATAAGTCAAGGATCTACCTGTATTGCAAAGGAACTAGGCTGAGCTGAAGTGAGTTGGGGAGAACCCGCTACACCTTGCCTCAGAGGGTATAAAAGCTACAAGTAAGCAGAGTGAGTCAGCCCGAGTAAGTAAATCCAATTTTTTAAGCTGGCTTCTGGCTGTGTCTTTTAAAATGGATTTGAGCCTGTTTCTCTTGTTTTATGAGGTGCTTTGCTGCTGCTTCTGTTCAAGCTGCTTTTAAAAGTTTCTCAGCAGTATTTTTTTTTTAATCGCACGCATATGGTTCACTCCTGACTTCCAGCTCTTTGAAGACTATTCAAAGAACAGCAGGATAAATACACAGCATACTTATTTTAAATGGAGTCAAATAAAATGGGAAGGCTGCGCAAGGGGAGGAGGATAAAGGCAGGCCCGGAAATCTGAGCCAAAACTTTAATGTTCAGCCTGGCTGGTTTATATAGGTAAGCCATCGTTTAGCCAACCCCGATGGGCACTAGGCAACTCGGTTGTTAAGCAAAGCTGTCCTTAAGTGAAACCAGGATGGGGCTTTCTTTAGCTTTACAGATCTGTTAAGACCATGATTACCAGTCCTCAACTTATGAGCACAATTGAGCCCATCCTCCCTCCCTCCCTCCTTCTCATTTCCTTTCCTTCCATCCTTCCTTCCTCCTTCCCTGCCTGCATCCTCCTATCCTCTCCCAGTTCCTCTCCTTTCTTCCTCCCTCCCACATTCCTTTTCCTCCCATTCTTCCTTCCCTTTCCTTTTTCCCTCCCTCCTCCCTTCATTTCTCTCCCTCCCTTGTTCCTTCTCATCCCTCCCTCCTCCTTTCTCCCTCCTTCCCTCCCTCATTCCTTCTCCTTCCTTCTTTCCCTTTCTCCCTCCCTCATTTCTTTTCCTTTCATCCTTCCTCCCCCCTTCCCTGCCTGCGTCCTCTCCTCTCAGTTCCTCTCCTCCCTCCCTCCCTTATTCCTTCTCCTCCCATTCTTCCTTCCCTTTCCTTTCTTCCCTCCCTCCTCCCTTCATTTCTCCCCCCCTTGTTCCTTCTCATCCCTCCCTCCTTCTTTCTCCTTCTCTCATTCTTTCTCCCTCCCTCATTCCTTCCCTTTCTTCCCTCTCTCCTTCCTCCTTCCCTTTCTTCCCCCTCCCTTCCTTTCCTTCCCTCCTCCCTCATTCCTTCTCCCTTCCTCCTTCCCTTTTTCCCTCCCTCTCATTTCTTTTCTTTTCATCCTTCCTCCCTCCTTCCCTGCCTGCATCTTCCTCTCCCCTCCTCTCTCTGTTCCTCTCCTTTCTTCCTCCCACACTCCCTCATTCCTTCTCCTCTTGTTCTTTCTTCCCTTCCCTTTCTTCCCTCCCTCCTCCCTCCGTTTCTTCCCTCCCTCCCTTGTTCCTTCTCTTCCCTCCCTCCCTCCTTCTCTTTCTCCCTTCCTCATTCCTTCTCCTTCCTTCCCTTTCCTTTATTCCCTCCCTCCTTCCTTCTCCTCCCTCCCTTCCTTCCTCATTCCTTCTCCCTCCCTTTTTCTCTTTCTCCCTCCCTTATTCTTCTCCCTTCCTCCTTTCCTTCCTTCCTTCCATCCATCCATCCTCCCTCCCTCCCAGATCAACCGCCCTCCCCTCCTATCTTCCATCTCTAAATGAATACCCCAATTTCTTTAGTATTGGGATACAAAACAGGCAGCGCAATGACTGATTGTGACATTCTTCTTATCTGGCAAATTTGTCTTCTTCCCTTTTTGGCATTTCCATCTGAAATCTGGCTGCTGTTCTGCTCAATGCTCCCAGAAAGAAAGAAAGAAAAAAATATATTCCGACTTCCATCCCTTGTTAATAATTCACACCCCCCCCCCCACCATGAGTAGTTCATAATCGTCTGATGGGCTCAGCCTACTTTTCCCGCAGCCGTCGCCTGCCAGGTTCCATATCCATCTCATCCAGAGGCCTAGGCCACAACGGCTGCTCAACCTTGCCAACTTCTCAAGTGTGCACATCTCAACTCACCGAATGTTGCAGCCAACATGCTGGGACTCGGAGTCCATGGATGTTGGCTGTGGAATTCTGGGACTTGGAGTCTATAAATGCTGGTGATGGAATTCTGGGAGTTAGAGTCCATAAAGGCTGGCAGTGGAATTTTGGGACTTGGAGTCCATGAATGCTGGTTGTGGAATTCTGGGACTTGGAGTCCATAAAGGCTGGCAGTGGAATTCTGGGATTTGGAGTCCATGGATGCTGGTGAGGGAATTCTGGGAGTCCATAAAGGCTGGCAGTGGAATTCTGGGACTTGGAGTCTATGAATGCTGGTTGTAGAATTCTGGGACTTGGAGTCCATAAAGGCTGGCAGTGGAATTCTGGGGCTTGGAATCCATGGATGCTGGTGATGGAATTCTGGGTATCCATAAAGGCTGGCAGTGGAATTCTGGGACTTGGAGTCCATAAAGGCTGTCAGTGGAATTCTGGGACTTGGAGTCCATGAATGCTGGTTGTGGAATTATGGGACTTGGAGTCCATAAAGGCTGGCAGTGGAATTCTGGGACTTGGAGTCCATAAAGGCTGGCTGTAGAATTCTGGGACTTGGAGTCCACCAATGCGGACTGTAGAAGTCCACATGTCTTAAAGTTGGCAAGGTTGAGCACCACTGGTCTGACTTGGACTACAACCCCTTTAAACCCCAGCCAGCTTCTTGGAAATTTAGCGGACCAACGCTCTGTAGTCATGCTGGAAGGATCGAATATCACACAGCTATTCTCACTAAAAACGGTTCAAAATTAGGCCCAATGGCTGAATTCCTACAGCCTCATTGGCTGTTGGTTTGGACAATATTCTTGTTTTAAACAAAGAAAGGAGATCGACCAATTCCTTTATCCTTAAAGATTGACAGCTCCTCCCAACAAGCTGTTGCTATTGCATTTGTGTTTTGCAATACGAAAAACCATCGCACCAAAACATCACAAAAAAATTATGACACTAATCTGATCTCCTAATGAGATCTCCTAATCTCCAGCATATTCTGCCCTATTTAAAGATGACTCTAGAGGTGAAAGTGATGGTTAATTTCTATTTTAACCTCTCCAAAATTGTGGTCTGCCGTTGTCATTTCACTACTGTCGAATTTTAACAGCGGACTGTTCAACAGAGAAAAAAATAATTCAGGGGACACTTCAATGGAATAATCTTCAGTACAAGTAGTCCTCAATTTACAACCGTTTGTTTAGTGACCGAAGTTACAAAGGCACTGAAAAAAAGTAACTTATTATGACCATTTTTCACACGACCATTTCTGCATTACATCATTCTCATAATTTGGATGCTTTGACAATCATTTCATATTTATGACGGTGTCCTGGGCTTATGTGATCGCCCTTTGGGACCTTCAGATGAGCAAAGTCAACGGGGAAGCCAGATTCACTTAATGACCGGGTTACTCACTTATCAACTGCAGTGATTCACTTAACAACCGTGGTAGGAAAGGTCGTAAAAATGAGGCAAAAGCTCACTTAACTAATATCTGACTCAACCACAGGAATTTTGGGGGCTCCATTGTGCTCATAAGTTGAGGACCACCTGTGCAGGTAATCCTCAAGTTACAACCATCTGTTTAGTGACTGTTCAAAGTTACGATAGCACTGAAAAATAGGGAATTACAAGGGTCCTCGCACTTATAACCACTGCAGCATCACTGTAGTCACATGATCAAAATTCAGATGCTTGGCCACTGACTCATACTTATGACAGTTGGGGGGGGGAAATCACGTGATCCCCTTTTGCGACTTTGTGATTGACAAAATCAACAAAAAAACCAGATTCCCTTAAACAACCATGTTGTTTAATTTAACACCTGCAATGATTCACTTCACAACTCTGGCAAGAAAACGGAGCAAAACTCAATGGTCCTGCTTAGCAATGAACATGCTGGCTTCCATTGTGGCTGTTAAGTCGAGGATGAACCTGTTGCCCAGACATTGTAAAATTGCTGCAGTTCAGAAACGCTGTAAGAGCAGCTAATGGTACTTACATGTATGGCATTCAGCTTTGTTCGGGTATTTTCCCACGTCATTATAGTTGTGCTTTTAAAGTTGTAGCAACGTTTCGGCAGAATATCATCTGCCATCATCAGGCTTCTGTATTGTGTTTGTCTGTTTTTTATATATTTGTGTGTGTGTGTCTATGTCTATGTCTATGTCTATGTCTATGTCTATGTCTATGTCTATGTCTATGTCTATGTCTGTCTATCTATCTATCTATCTATCTATCTATCTATCTATCTATCTATCTATTTATTTCCCCTCACCAGGCCAAAAAACATTTTACTGCAAAGCAGAGGCAGCTAACCTGAGAGCCATAATTAAGGAACAAATCTATATATATAAAAGCGAAAGACCACTCACGCATCATCACAAAATCTCCAGAACCATAAAGTCTACAAACATGAAATTTGGCAGGTATGTTCCTGGTGCTCACTAAAAAAGGATTTTTCAAAATGACCATCAGAGCATTAGTATTTCCTTTATTATTAGTATTATTAACACGTTCTGATGCTAAAGAGTTCTGCTCCCCCTCCCCAACTGAAAAGAAATCTCTTCCAAATGCAAAACACAAGCAGAGGAGTTTTGGTTTCAGAGCATCAAGCAGCTTTGGTGCAGAACAGTTGAGCTAAGCCATGCCTAGGCTAATTGCTGTCTCCTTCTTGCTCACACAACAAATACTGTTTCAGTTTCCAAACAGCCTTCTACTCTCTCACACATTAAAAAAACTAAGCCCGACCACATAGTTTCGTAGCGAAGCACGGGTATCAAGTTAGTCTATATTTATAAAAGCAAAATACCACTCACACATCATCACGAAATCTCCAGAACCATAAGGCCTACAAACTTGAAATTTGGCCCGTATGTTCCTCTTGGCTTCTAAGGGCTCACTAAGAAAGGATTTTTCAAAATGACCATCAGAGCATTTAGAGTATTTCCTATATTATTATTATTAACACGCTCTGATGCTAAGGAGTTCTACTCCCCCTCCCCACCTGAAAAGGACTCTGTTCCAACTGCCAGTTGCCTCACATTCCGTTACCTCAGTTCAAACTGGCAGACATTCCACTCCTTCCCTCAGGAGTGGCCTGGGGCTCCTTACAGTATTAAATGTTGGTACCTACCCAAAATGTCCATGCCTTCCACCTATGGAACCGCTTCCGGGCTCAAGATGGTGGGAGCGATAGTCCCTTATGTGTTTCAATCACCGACCACCACTGAGCCAATGGATTGTGAACCGGATTTCTCCTTCATATCCCGATCACAAAGTTTCATCGCGAAGCACGGGTAACCAGCTAGTACATATAAAAGATAAAGGTTCCTCTCACACATACATGCTAGTCGTTTCCAGCTCTAGGGGACGGTGCTCATCTCCGTTACAAAGCCGAAGAGCCAGCGCTGTCCGAAGACGTCTCCGTGGTCATGTGGCCGGCATGACTGAACGCCAAAAGTGCATGGAACGCTGTTCCTTTCCCACCAAAGATGGTCCCTATTTTTCTACTTGCATTTTTTACATGCTTTCGAACTGCTAGGTTGGCAGAAGCCGGGACCAGTAAGGGGAGCTCACTCCATTATGCAGCGCTAGGGTTTCGAACCGCCAAACTGCCGACCTTTCTGATTGACAAGCTCAGCGTCTTAGCCACAGCATCCCTTAGCTAGTGTGTGTGTGTGTGTTTGTATGTGTACATACATTTTAGAAGACTGCATTTCAGATGCCCAGCGGAATCTTAGAAAACCAAAAGAAGATATTAGTCACAACTAACCGAGGTTTGATGCGGGGAGAGTGGGGAGGGCTCTCAAACTGAGTAAATTTTGCAAGTGGTGTTTTCTAAGAAAATAAAGAGACAACCAGCTTGCCTGCAGCCCCGGTGCAGAGTGAATGCACAGGATAGAAAATTTAATCATCATTTGATGAGAAGACAAGGATGGCTCCCATTATTTTTTCCCCTTCGTTTTTCAATCAGGCAGATTTGTCCTCTGCACAACGAAGAAACAAAACGGTCCAGGGCAGTTTGTAAATGGAGAATCGGAGAATCAGCTTCTGAATCTTACAGGACAAAGTTGCGGTTGAAAACCTTGGCCCTCTGGAAGGATCAAATCATAGCCTGTTCGTCATAAACCAGAGTCACTTGGAATAACTGAGAGGCAGTTTGGACTAGTGGTTAAGGCCGCAGGCTAGAAGCAAGGAGACTGTGAGTTCTAGTCCTGCCTAATGCAGGAAAACTGGCAAGCTGATTTTGGGACAATGACCAGGTTGCTGATGAGTTCTAGTTCCGCCTTAGGCATGAAAGCTGGTTGGATGACGGTTTTGTCAAATTACCAGGAGACCGTGAGTTCTAGTCTCGCTTTGGGCATGAAAGCTAGCTAGGTAACTTTGGGCCAATCATCAGGAGCTGTGAGTTCTAGTTCCATTTTAGGCATGAAAGCCAACTGGGTAATTTTGGCCAACCACCAGGAAACAGTGAGTTCTAATCCCACCTTACACATG
Organism: Hydrophis major; assembly: GCA_033807585.1. NCBI lineage: Eukaryota > Metazoa > Chordata > Lepidosauria > Squamata > Elapidae > Hydrophis > Hydrophis major. Next base: position 260,601,473 of record CM066330.1, read on the forward strand.
AAAGCTGGCTGGGTGGCTTTGGCCAATCACTAGGAGACGCTGAGTTCTAGTCCTGCCTTAGGCATGAAAGCCCACTGGGTGACTTTGGGCCAATCACTAGCAGATGGTGAATTCTAGTCCCGCCTTAGGCATGAAAGACAGCTGGGTAACTTTTGGAGCAGTCATAAACCAAGTTACAACCATTGTACCCAGGGATGGGATTAAAAAATCCCATTTAAATTTTTTTTTTCCTCTCCCTTCCCACTTGCAACATCAATTTTAAATAATCAGAAATCCATACCTCTAATAAGGGTTTTCCAATTTCTTAAGTTTTTCAATGTCCAGGAACCCTTTTGTCCCTTAGCTTCAACTTTCAGAATAATTCACTTTCAATGTCCAATATGTCCAAACATATCTGCTGTTTCCATGGGGTGGGAGAGTGAAGAAAAAAAAAAAAGTTCCCTTTAACAGCTTCTCCGCCGCTTTCGATCTTCTTAGGGATACAATATATCCTCCAGCAATTCAAACAGCTCAGTTCCAACAAATTTGAAAGATGTTACTTGACCCGGCTCAGACAGCACTTTCACTCTTCTTACTTCCTCCAGCGCAATCTTACCCGGTTGCTGGCTTCTTCGTGGCGGCCATTGCTGACCGCCGCTCTACCGCCTTGGGAAAAAGGGGTTTTTCCGGAGGGGGAGGGGGTCTGTGACACCCCCAACCCCCTGTCCGGCTCCCCTCTCTCTTCAGCTGTCCCTACAGGGCAGCCATATCCCTCTGACCCATCTGGATCGGGGGTACCTCGGCGGCTAGCACAGCAGGAATCGCGAGCAGTCGCGAATTCCTGCTGCCCCGAAGCCACGCAAAACTGGAAACCCAGAAGCTGAAAAAGGAGGAGATTGCCTAGAATCCCAAAGAAAGATATATGGTAATTGGACCTCTTTGATTAAACATTAACCCCAGAAAGAGAAAGAGAAGAAGGAAGAAAAGTATTAATTTTTGGAATTTTTTTTTTGATATTTTTGATTAAAAATATTTGTGGTTGTTTTGGGAAAAGTTTCTCTTTTCATGATGGCATCGCTTGTGGATGAACTAAAGACTGAATATCAAAAATATAAAAAGGAAGATACTTTGGGCACTTCGTTTCAATTTTTAGAAATGGCATTATGTACTTATGAAAAGTTGACTATGCAGCAGAAGGACTGGGACAAAGAAGAAGAGGAAGAAGAAGCCATCTTTGATGAACAATAGGTTCTTTCCGGGGAGGAGGAGAAAAAGGATAAGAAAAAGGGGATTTTAAGAATTATAAAAACAACCAAAAAAGAGAAAATTGAGCGGAAAGGTGGAGGCAAGGTTAGAAAGCAAAGGAAAGGGAGTAAGAAAAGGGAGGAGGAGAGTCAAAGGGGTAAAAAGGGCAAGGAGAAGAATAAGCAAGAGAGAAAGGGGGGGAGGAGAAGCCTCAATGGGGGGAAGCAAGAGCTAAAGAAAAAAAGTTTATTCAGAGACAATGGGTGAATTTAATTTAGAATAAAAGAGGGATTCTGGAGGGTACAAAAGATTGTGTTTTTTATATGTGTATTTAGAGTATAAAATTCATTGTGTAATTTTAGAATCTATTAAACAGAATCCCAAGAAAAATTGTTATATGAAGTACTTTTAAGTTAGGGAAATGAGTTATAGACGTTACTCCAATTGGTGTATAGGAGAAGTATAGTAAAAGAAAAAAGATGAATGGATAGTTGGAAATAGAACAGACAAAGAATGTTATTGAAAATGGTAATAAGATATGAAAGGATATATAAAGGTTTTGATATGGTTTTTTTTTTGGATTTTGTATATTGAAAAAAGGCAATAAAATTTTAATTAACAAGAAATAATTTGGATGAAAAGGAGAAGCTGGGATAAGATATGAAGTTAAATAGATAAAGTATTGATACTATAATTTGGAATTGTTATGTTCTATTGGTTTTCTTCTTTTATTATTTTTTCTTAGAAAAGAACTTATAAGCTGTTATGCCTTGTGCATTGTTTTTATAAAATTGATAAAAATGGTTTATATATATATATATAAAAAGAAAATGATAATAAGATATGGAAGGATATATAAAGTGAATATGATGTTTGAATTTGTGTCTGTGTGAAGAGTTTCAACCCGGGATCAGACAACCTTCAGAAAAGATCTTTTAGTTTTGTTTGTGTTTTCTGTAAAATTAATAAAATTTGTTTAAAAAAAAAAATCCCATTTAAAATTTGTAAATTTAAAAATTAAATTTTGCTAAATTTAAATTTACATTTTGGTAAATTTGCTGCCAGGTTACTGGGTGGGCCTGGGCATGGTGACCGTGAACTTCCGAGAGGGCTGTTTTTCACCTTCCCCAGAATCCGGAGGCTTCCCTCAGGCCTCTGGGATGGTGAAAACTGCTTCTCCCAGGCTCTGGAGGCCCTCTGGAAGCCAGAAACAGGCTCATTTTTGGACTTCCGGGTGGCCTCTGGGACTTCCGGATGGCTTTTCACCTTCCTAGAGCCTCCGCGTGGATCCTGCACTTACTTGCATCCAAAATGGGCCACATGGAGACTCCTGGGAGGGGAGGAGTGGGTGGGGCCATCCGGTCGGTTCAACGAACAAGATGTAAATTTAACATCCGGTTCGCCTGAACTAATAGAATCCTCCCCCTGATTGTACCACTCCCATAGTGACATGATCAGAATTTCCATGCTTGGCAACCAGTTCAATTTATGACCGTTGCAGCCTCTTACCATCTTGCAGTCAGATCTGAGACCTTCCCGGCTGGTTTCCAACAACCTTGCAGTCAATTGTGGAAACTGAATTTGCTTAACAACCACATGATTCATGTAATGACCACACAATCCTGGTTAAAATGGTCATCAAATCAGGTCTGGTCTACTGGTCATGGCACAATGGCCACAACATCCATTCTGGTCTCTTGATGATTCACTTAACAACCATATTGGATAGTGACCGAATTCCCTGTCCTGATTTCGGCTTTAAGTCGAGCACTACATATAGTCTGGAAATCCTACGGACCAGTGCTTCTCAACGTTGGCAAATTGAAGATGTGTGGACTTCAAACTCCCAGAATTCCCCAGCAACCCTGCTGGCTGTGGAATTCTGGCTGTGGAATTCTGGGAATTGATGTCCACTGTCAGAGTGTTTGCAGCATGACTACCATTATGAGACAACCCAGGAGCAAAACACAGCACACAAGAGATTTAGACATTTAACATTAGTTTATCTATAACAGATACGTATACGTGGTAGGCAAAATACCATACAAGTGAGCAATCTTCTTAACACGGAAAACTCTGTAATGAATACCGGCCACAAGGAGAGAGAACATGCCCTCTAATGGCTGCCTTTATATAAATACCTCTTAAAGGGGCAGAACCCATTCCCAGTCTTAAAGGGAAATGCCCATGCTATGCTGAGTCATTCTTACTGCATCAGCCTATATTCCATTAGCTTCACTGTTGGTCGGCTCTTAAATCCCAAGACCTTAACATCCACACCGCTTCAAGCTGCCAAAGTTGAGAAATGAACTGTTCCAGACAGAAAACAGCCATTGTAAATCCCAGGACAGGTTTATTTTAATGAAAATTTCAATTTAATATCTTATTTCCCAGAGGAAAGTAAGTCTATATTTACTAGAACTTTTTCTCCAAAAAGGAAGAGAAAAGCAATCAATCACTCGGTCCAACTTATTTATCAAACACCAGACAAAAATCTAAAATTAATACTCATTTTTCCCCAACTGGACAATTGTTTGTGACAGAAACCAGTTGCAAGGATGCCATATGCCTTTCCCCAATGTGTGTGTGTGTGTGACACACTTCCACAGGTGTGCACATATACAATACATAGGTAATCCTCAACATACAACAGTTTACTTCGTGATTGTTGGAAGTTACAATGGCGCTGAAAAAAATGGACTTGTGACCGTTTTTCACACTTACAACCCATGCAGCTTCTCGGTGGCCACATCATCAAAAGTCAGACGTTTGGCAACTGACTCACATTTATGATGGTTGCGGTGTCCCAGGGGTCGTGTAAACCCCCTTTTATGACCTTCTGACAAGCAGAATCAACAGGGAGGCCAGAATCACTTAACCAGGTTACTAATTCAACAACCGCAATTGTTAGGGATACACACCCTAGCAGAACGTGCAACGGTAGTCTAGCAGGCAGGCAAATGATGTGAGGTAAACGTTGTTGTAGTTTACACTCAGTAAGACAGATACACTGTGCCAGTTAAATAGTTTTTTATTCCAGCAAGAGTTATAGCATAGTCAGAACAGTCCATATGTGATACACTACTTCAGTCCATCCAGGGATTAATCAGTTGCAAAGTCCAGTGTCGAAAATAGAAGTCAGCAAACTTACAAATAATCAGTCCAGCAATATATCTCTTTTGCAGTCAGAGATATGAAGAAAATCAAACCCCTTTTCTTCGTTTCAGCAACAGCAGGGAAAACACGCAGTTATCACCATCAATCCAACATTTGTCAGCTCTCTCGTAAAAGCCAGCAAACAGTGAGCTCTCTTGCTCCCTCTTATGGTGATGTTATAACCGCACCCAAAATACATGTTTTAACAGTTAAAGTGATACATACACTTAAACTCACTAACATAGTTTATATATTATTTTTACCCAAACTAAGTTAGGTAACCAATGTTATCCCTAACAGCAATTATTCACTTAACAACCGTGGGATCAAAGGTCATAAAACGGGGAAAAACTCACTTAACAACTAATCTCGCTTGGCTCAATTCTGCTTGTAAGTCGAGAACTACCCGCATGTGTGTATCTTAGAGAGCCAGACAGTCAGGAGGGAAGGGAAGGGATGAAAAGAGAGAAGGGAAGGTGATGATAACCAACAAGGATTAATTAAAATGAATTGACCGTTTAATCACCATTTATTATTTATTTATTTTTTATTTTACCCTCTTATTGTTTTTATAAACAATGCAAGAGAAGGCTTCCAGACCTGGACGAGGCTTTTAGGAAGGATGACCATTGTGTTGGAAAGGAGACAATGGAGGTGAAACATAATCACACAACAACAGAGGTGGTTATGACCTTGGAGGTCTTCTAATTCAGCTTTCAACCCTGAAGTAACTCAAATGAACAGATTAACGGAGCTGGAGGGGACCCTGCAGGTCATCCAGTCCAACCCCTTGGGTAAGCAGGAGACCTTACCAACACCATTTCTGACCGATCTCTTCTTGAAAGCTTCCAGCGATGAAGTGAGACTGGCCGAAGCTGGAGACCCTCCACCAAACTCGATTTCATTGAGGGCCACACCAAGGTTGTGTTTGACCTTGGGGAGGGGGACGTGGCCAGCTCGACATCGCTCGTGTGTGTGTGGGTCACTTGTGGTGGCCAAGTGCTAAGGCAGGACTTCTCTCAGACTCTCCCTCATTCATAACCTTCCTTCCTTCCTTCCTTCCTTCCTTCCTTCCTTCCTTCCTTCCTTCCTTCCTCCCTCCCTCCCTCCCTCCCTCCTCTTCCCCTTTCCTTCTCCTTTCTTCTTCCTGCCCCTCTTTCCTTCTTTTTCCTTCCTTGCTCTCTTCCCCTCTTCCCTCTGTTTTCTTTCTCTTTCCTCTTTCCCTTTCTCCTTTCCTACCCCTTCTTGTATGTTCAAATGCAAAAGGGAAAACGTTTCTCCTTTTGTTTTGTTTTTGTTTTGCTAGCCATCTGCCAGAGAAAACTCTCTCTCTCTCTCTCTCTCTCTGTGTGTGTGATATCTGTGTATGTGTATGTGTGTGCCTCCCCAGACGCCCTTTTTTGGCCATGACAGACTCCTGCCAGTGAAAATGGAGCCCGGGTTGGGTGGCCCCCGCCTGGGAGAGCCCCGAACGGCCCTCCTGAGCTCCGTTTTGCTGGCAGTGAGGCATCGCAGGCCGGTTCTTAGCTGTTTCCAGGACACCCCTGCAGGCCGGATCTAAGCATCCTGCAGGCCGGATATGGCCTGCAGGCCTTGAGTTTGACACTCCTGCCCTGTACCTTTCTGGACAAGTGACTGTCCAGTCTCTTCTTAAAAGCCTCCAGTGTTGGAGCCTCCACAACTTCTGGTGGCAAGCTGTTCCACTGGTTAATTACAGGTAATTCCACAGGTGGTGAATTCTGACTGGTTATAGAGAACCGGTAGCGGAAATTTTGAGTGGTTAGGAGAACCGGCCAATCCCATCTCTTCTCTGCCACCCTTGAGTCCCAGCTGATCGGCTGGGTCTCTTTTGGTTGCCCTGCACAGGAGAAAGGAGCTGGAAAACAGGTTAGTGGGGTGGGGAAGGAATGGGGATTTTGCAGTATCTTTCCCCTGCCACACCCACCAAGCCACGCCCACCAAGCCACGCCCACAGAACCGGTAGTACAAAATGTTTGAATCCCACCACTGGGTAGTCCTCGACTTACGACCACAATTTCGCCCCAAATTTATGTGGTTAAAGCTAAGCTAAATGAGTTTTCCCCCATTTAAAAACTTTCTGGCCCCATTCGTTAAGCGAATCACTGCCGTTGTTCATTGAGTAACTGGTTTGTTAAGTGAATCCGGCTTCCCCGTTGATTTGCTCGTCGGAAGGTCGCAAAAGAGGAATCACATGACCGCGGGGGACACCGCGACCGTCGTAAATACAAGTCAGTTGCCAAGCATCTGAATTTGGGTCAGGTGACCTTGGGGATGCCGCAACTGTCGTTAAGTGTGAAAAACGGTCCTAAGTCCCTTTTTCCAGTGCCGTTGAAACTTTGTATGGGTCACTAAACGAACTGTTGTAAGTTTACCCTGTACACCAAGATGAGTTTTCTACAGGTAGTCCTTGACTTACAACAGTTTGCTTAGTGACTGTTCAAAGTTCCGACGTCACTGAAAAAAGGGACAGGACCGTTGCACCATTCCCACGGTCATGTGATTTACATTCAGACGCTGGACAAGTGTTTGATATTTATGACGGTTGCGTGATTCCCCTTTTGTGACCTTCTGGCAAGCAAAGCCAAATTCACTTAACGACCGTGGGACTCACTTTAACAACAGTGGCAAGAAAAGTCGGAAAACGCACTTCACTGATGTCTCGCTTAGTGGCTTAAATTTTGGGCTCAACTGTGGTCGTAAGTGGAGGACTTACCTGTACTTTGGGAGGTGTGCGTGTGTTTGTGTGTGTGTGTGTGTGTGTGTGAAACACCAGTGGGAGGGTCTCTCTCTTGAGGACCAGAGAGAGACGGAGCCATCCTGGTTTTGGGGCTTTTCAATCGCTACCGTTTACTTAGGCTGCCATGGCAACAGCCGCGTGAAGATGACATCAAAATTAAATATTAAATTTGGCATATGGTGCCTCGTCGGCTGTGGAGAATGGCTCTAATTTGCTAGCGCAGCTGTTCCCTTGCAGGAACATTCAGGGATAACAGGAAAGACGCGCCTGTTTCAGCAGACGCAAAGCAGTTTTTCTTCCTTGGTTTTTTTTTTTACAGATTTCGGGAGGAAAAATATTTGGAGCTGGGAATTGAGAGGCAGCACGTCTGCGATCGACAGTCTAGACTTGGGAAGGTCTTTGGAGCGTCACCCTGGAGCTGCGTAGCCACCACGGCTACGGTGAAAATATGGGTCGGAGGATATTCATGAACTGGAATGGAGCACGCTAACAAGGTCAGCCAATGAATAGGCATAGCAGCTAAGTCAGTAACAATGAGGACTGTTTGGAAACTGAAACTGGAAGTAGCCTAGGCGTGGGTCTATATCCATGATGGTGAACGCAGAGCTACTTGTTCGGGCCCGCGAGCCCCGGCCAAACATACCTGCACTGCGCGTGTGTTTATAATCGTTGCTGTGTCGTGGGGTCACTGGATCCCCTTTCTGCGACCTTTTGAGAAATAAAATCAATGGGGAAAGCAGATTCACTTAACAACTGGGTGACTCACTGAGCAACTGTGGCAAGAAAGGCTGCAAAACGGAGCAAAACTCACTTGACAAAATGTCTCACTTAACAACATAAATGTTGGGCTCCATTGTGCTCGTCAGTCGAGTCACAGCATCCCGTGATCACCATTTACGACTTTCCCCCGGGGAAGGGTCTTCTGACAAGCAGAAGGACTGGAGGAAACCGGATTGCATTGAACAATGGCATGATTCACTTAACGACCGTGGCAAGAAAAACCATAACACCGGCTGCCACTCGGTTTTATGGTTTTTCTTGCCACGGTCATTAAATGAATCATGCCACTGTCAAATGCAATCCGGTTCCCTCCAGTCGCTCTGCTTTGTCAGAAGACCCTTCCCCGGGGAACGTCGCAAATGTTCACATCGCTTAGCGACAGGCGTTCGGGTTGCGACTGTTGGTTCTAAGTCGAGGACTGCCTATAATCAAACAAAACAAGCCTTGTTGGTCTAATCCTACCTTTCATAATGTTGTGGCCTGTTGGCTGCCAGCCCCTCCAGCAAGCGCATGAGAGGAGGAGGCGGCTTGGGAATCAGGGTCAGCATTTAGGCAACTTGAGAGCTCCGAGGGGGAAGAAGGAATGGAGCTGTCAGAGAGAGAGAGGGAGGGGGAGGGAGAGGGAGAGAGACGGAGAGAGAGGGAGAGGCAGAGAGGGGGAGAGAGGAAGACAGAGGGAGAGAGAGAGAGGGAGGGGGAGGGAGAGGGAGAGAGACGGAGAGGCAGAGAGGGGGAGAGAGGAAGACAGAGGGAGAGAGAGGGAGGGAGGGGGAGGGAGAGGGAGAGAGACAGAGAGAGAGGGAGAGGCAGAGAGGGGGAGAGAGGAAGACAGAGGGAGAGAGAGAGGGAGGGGGAGGGAGAGGGAGAGGGAGAGAGACGGAGAGAGAGGGAGAGGCAGAGAGAGGGAGAGAGGAAGACAGAGGGAGAGAGAGAGAGGGAGGGGAGGGAGAGGGAGAGAGACGGAGAGAGAGGGAGAGGCAGAGAGGGGGAGAGAGGAAGACAGAGGGAGAGAGAGAGAGGGAAGGGGAGAGGGAGGGAGGGGGAGGGAGAGAGACGGAGAGAGAGGGAGAGAGAGGGAGAGGCAGAGAGCAGGAGAGAGGAAGACAGAGGGAGAGAGAGAGACGGAGGGGGAGGGAGAGAGACGGAGAGAGAGGGAGAGGCAGAGAGGGGGAGAAAGGAAGACAGAGGGAGAGAGAGAGAGGGAGGGGGAGAGGGAGGGAGGGGGAAAGAGAGGGAGAGGCAGGGAGGGAGAGAGAGGGGGAGGGAGAGAAAGAGAAAGAGAGAGGGAGAGAGAGAGGGGACAGAAAGAGAGAGAGGGAGGGAGAGGCAGGGAGGGAGAGAGAGGGAGGGAGACAGAGAGAGGGAGGGAGAGGGGGAGAGAGAGAGG